>OY759266.1:35293450-35395429 GCA_963662155.1 Lamellibrachia columna | reverse complement strand
AACACTTTTATTATGTAAATTCTATTGCAATAACCATGATATTAATTGCAGTGTAATAGCCCTTAATTTGTAATAATTGTTACATTTAGTAGGTGGTTTAATTTTTACTTGGTATTGATGAGTTTTCACAAATTCATACCGTGGATCACTTTTCTGCACATTGAATGCACTGAAGCCACAAAGGCTTCGCTTCAAAAGGCAGCATCTTTTGATTCTTTTCCTATTTCATATCCATAGTTGTACTAGTTACCAGTCCATGCCATAATCCTTGTGTTTATTTAATTAAGCCAGGAAGTCCAGTAAGCCCATAATGAAAGGGTCATTCATCAGTTAGCCATAAAATGCCTTTGTTGCTCTCACAAGTGACAGTTTGGTGATTCAAGTCAGACAGCTTATACCAGTATTGTCTGGTGCCAATTTGTACTGTGGTTAAAGTACAAAGGGGATATTGAGCCCTGGACATTGGCAGGTGCTAATCCAGAGAGTACAGGGGGTGATGACCAACAATTTCTATTTTTAATTCAGGAGAGCTTCCTTACTCAGCACGTGCTAGAACCAACCAGGGGAGAAAATATATTAGATATAGTTTTATCATAACAAAAAGAATTAGTGGACAATGTAAAAATACATTAACCATTGGGTAACAGTGACCACAATCAAATACATTTTGACTTCAATGTAAAATCAGAAAGTAAAAATAAAAAACATATATGAGAAACTTCCACAAAGGTAACTATAAAGCTATGAGAAAATACTTAGCAAAGCTAGATTGTAATAACATGCTGACGAATAAGGCCGCAATTGAATGTTGGACTATTCTAAAATATGAAATTGAGAGTGTCGTCGATAAATTTGTTCCCTTGAAAAAACAAGGAAAACGGTCTAGAAAGAAACACTTGTCAAAAAAAAATAGTGTTTAAGCAAACTATGTGGAGGGTTTATAGGCGTACCAGAAAGGATGAAGACTATGCAAATTACAAAGAGGCACTTAACCTTGCTACAACTGAAATTAGAAAATCTAAAAGAACCTTTGAAAAAAAATTGGAAGGAAATATAAAAATGACAGCAAGAGTTTCTATGCTTATGTAAGGAGTAAACAGAAAGTTCGAGATAAGGTCGGACCACTGGAACACAACAGGGGAAACATAATTTCAGACGGGTTTCAAATGGCAGAGGTCCTGAATGAGTATTTCAGCTCAGTTTTTACCGCAGAAGATATCAGCTCACTTCCAGTTCCATTTACTAAATTTGAGAGGAATAAATCAGAACGTTTAGGGCAGTTATATGTAACTCCTGAAATTATAGCAAAGAAAATTAAGAAGATGAAAGATAATAAATCACCTGGAGTTGATGGGATACCACCAAAACTGCTTAAGGAAATTGTTGAGTAAATTAGTACAACACTAGAAGGAATAGTTCCTTCAGAATGGAAAGAAGCAAACATTACGCCACTATTTAAGAAGGGATCGAGGAACAAGCCAGAAAATTACAGACCAGTGAGTTTAACATCAGTTGTATGCAAATTACTCGAAACATTAATTAGAGACCACATGGTGTAATTCCTTGGAAAACATAAATTAATAAATACATCTCAACATGGGTTCCTAAAAGCAAGGTCATGTCTTACCAATCTCTTATATGTTTTGGAAGAAATTACAAAGTGGGTAGATGACGGGTCACCAGTGGATGTTGTCTACTTAGATTTTCAGAACAATTTCGATAAAGTGCCACATCAAAGATTGTTACTAAAACTAAAAACCCATGGTATAGGTAATGATATAATCAACTGGATAGAAAAGTGGCTTACACACAGAAGACAGAGTAATAGTAGAATGTGAGATTTCTAACTGAAAATCGGTTTTGAGTGGGGTACCACAGGGATCAGTATTAGGCCCTATACTGTTTTTTATATATATATATATATATATATATATATATATATATATATATATATATATATATATATATATATATATATATATATATATATATATATATATATATATATATATATAAATGATTTGGAAGATGGCATATCTAGCAAAGTACTCAAGTTTGCAGATGACACAAAAGTATTCAGAAAAGTTACCAATGATACAGGTAAACAAAGATTACAGGATAATGTAGATAAAATAGTTAAATGTTCAGAAAAATGGCAAATGTTATTCAATTTTGGGAAGTATAAATGTATACACGTAGGATATGGAAACATGGACGAAGAATATAAAATGGGGGGTGCTGTACTAGGTAGAACCACACAAGAAAAGGACTGAGGAGTAACATTTAGTGCTGATATGAAAGTTTCAGAGCAATGTTGGATTGCTGCTTCGAAAGGAAATCAAATTCTAGGGCTAATTAGGAGAACTATCATTTATAAGGAGTAACAGCTAATTGTACCCCTGTACAAAGCAATAGTTAGACCACATTTGGAATATTGTATTCAAGCATGGAGGCTGTATCGTAAAAAGGACATAGACAAGCTAGAAAGAATACAACGAAGAGCAACTAAAATGATTCCAGAATTGAGAGACCTTAGTTACGAAAGTAATTTATTACAATGTGGTTTGACAACACTAGAGACCAGGAGACTTAGAGGAGACCAAATAGAAGTGTTTAAAATAGTGAATGGTTATGAGGATGTTGATAGGAATATGTTCTTCAAACTTAAAGAAGGCAGTAGAACCAGAGGACACAAAGCAGCATTAGTTAAGGAGCAGTGTAGGTTGAACATGAGAAAGTTCTCTTTCTCACGGTGATAAATGAATGGAACAAACTGCCAAATGATTGTGTTAATGCTAATATGTTTAAAAATAGAATTGACAGATATTTGATAAGGGCGGGCTACATATAGATGAGAAAATTGTTGGACTCTCGATAAGCCAATGGCTTCCTTGTGCACTTGCCATCTGGAACTTGTTGTTTGGGATGGCAATCTTGTTAAATCTTGTCTTCTTATTCTTGACTTGAAGCTCATTCTGACATTAGTTTTTATAACGACATGATCAGGTGTGTCTTTTCATGTGTGACGTTGTGTCATGATAATATTAATAAGAGTTAAGAATCATGATTATGTGGATTAATGAGGATGGGCATGACTCACTAATATTAGTAATAACAGAACGCAATCTGTAGTAGGCTTACTTGAGTGTGATATGTCCTAATATTAATTTATAGGCTGTTGCTATAGTATAGGTCTGGATCCGGACGTAGTGCAAAAAGGCTTTTTGTCCGGCACTTCATGTGCGCATGCTCAATGAGAACCTGCTGGTATTTGGAAGTGCAGCCTTGCTGCCATCAAACAATACACTGTATAATGACATTTGGAAGTACAGCCTTGCTGCCATCAAACAATACACTGTATAATGACATTTGGAAGTACAGCCTTGCTGCCATGAAACAATACACTGTATAATGACATTTGGAAGTACAGCCTTGCTGCCATGAAACAATACACTGTATAAGGACATTTGGAAGTACAGCCTTGCTGCCATGAAACAATACACTGTATAATGACATTTGGAAGTACAGCCTTGCTGCCATGAAACAATACACTGTGTGAGGACATTTGGAAGTACAGCCTTGCTGCCATAAAACAATACACTGTATAATGAAATTTGGAAGTACAGCCTTGCTGCCATGAAACAATACACTGTATAATGAAATTTGGAAGTACAGCCTTGCTGCCATGAAACAATACACTGTATAAGGACATTTCGAAGTACAACCTTGCTGCCATGAAACAATACAATGTACAAGGACATTTGAAAGTACACCCTTGCTGCCATGAAACAATACAATGTACAAGGACATTTGGAAGTACAGCCTTGCTGCCATGAAACAATACAATGTACAAGGACATTTGGAAGTACAACCTTGCTGCCATGAAACAATACACTGTATGAGAACATTTGGAAGTACAGCCTTGCTGCCATGAAACAATACACTGTATAAGGACATTTGAAAGTACAGCCTTGCTGCCATGAAACAATACACTGTATAATGACATTTGGAAGTACAGCCTTGCTGCCATGAAACAATACACTGTACAAGGATATTTGAAAGTACAGCCTTGCTGCCATGAAACAATACACTGTATGAGGACATTTGGAAGTACAGCCTTGCTGCCATGAAACAATACACTGTATAAGGACATTTGAAAGTACAGCCTTGCTGCCATGAAACAATACACTGTATAATGACATTTGGAAGTACAGCCTTGCTGCCATGAAACAATACACTGTATAATGACATTTGGAAGTACAGCCTTGCTGCCATGAAACAATACACTGTATAAGGACATTTGGAAGTACAGCCTTGCTGCCATGAAACAATACACTGTATAATGACATTTGGAAGTACAGCCTTGCTGCCATAAAACAATACACTGCATAAAGACATTTGGAAGTACAGCCTTGCTGCCATGAAACAATACACTGTGTGAGGACATTTGGAAGTACAGCCTTGCTGCCATGAAACAATACACTGTATAAGGACATTTGAAAGTACAGCCTTGCTGCCATGAAACAATACACTGTATAATGACATTTGGAAGTACAGCCTTGCTGCCATGAAACAATACACTGTATAATGACATTTGGAAGTACAGCCTTGCTGCCATGAAACAATACACTGTATAAGGACATTTGGAAGTACAGCCTTGCTGCCATGAAACAATACACTGTATAATGACATTTGGAAGTACAGCCTTGCTGCCATAAAACAATACACTGCATAAAGACATTTGGAAGTACAGCCTTGCTGCCATGAAACAATACACTGTGTGAGGACATTTGGAAGTACAGCCTTGCTGCCATAAAACAATACACTGTATAATGAAATTTGGAAGTACAGCCTTGCTGCCATGAAACAATACACTGTATGATGAAATTTGGAAGTACAGCCTTGCTGCCATGAAACAATACACTGTATAAGGACATTTGGAAGTACAGCCTTGCTGCCATGAAACAATACACTGTATAAGGACATTTCGAAGTACAACCTTGCTACCATGAAACAATACACTGTATAAGGACATTTGGAAGTACAGTCTTGCTGCCATGAAACAATACACTGTATAAGGACATTTGGAAGTACAGTCTTGCTGCCATGAAACAATACACTGTATAAGGACATTTGGAAGTACAGTCTTGCTGCCATGAAACAATACACTGTATAAGGACATTTGGAAGTACAGTCTTGCTGCCATGAAACAATACACTGTATAAGGACATTTCGAAGTACAACCTTGCTGCCATGAAACAATACAATGTACAAGGACATTTGAAAGTACACCCTTGCTGCCATGAAACAATACAATGTACAAGGACATTTGGAAGTACAACCTTGCTGCCATGAAACAATACACTGTATGAGGACATTTGGAAGTACAGCCTTGGTGCCATGAAACAATACACTGTATAAGGACATTTGAAAGTACAGCCTTGCTGCCATGAAACAATACACTGTATAATGACATTTGGAAGTACAGCCTTGCTGCCATGAAACAATACACTGTACAAGGACATTTGAAAGTAAAAATACCAGACCTGGGGCGGAAGTGTATAAGGACATTTGAAAGTATAGCTTTACCCCCATGAAACACTACATTGTATTACTTTGTTGATTATTTATTCATTTTTATTGTATATTGTATAATTTATATTGCCTCTCAGTGTAATTTATGTTATGTTTTTCTGCTGTTGGGACAAAAAAATTATCATTATCGTTATAAGGACATTTGGAAGTATAGCGTTGCCCCCATGAGACAATACACTGTATTGTGTACTCCCACCTTTACTCTACATGAAGGTATAGTTGATCAGGACAGTACAAAGTCATTAGGTTGTTTGCGTTTCTTGAATGCATGAAGCTGTGTTAGCTGTTTTATCTAAATTTGATAATTTAATTATCAGTCAGACACCGTCATTGTTACGTGGCCACCAGATAATACCCAATGTTTCAATGGTGTCTGGAATGGCACATTACTGACAAAAAACGAGAAACCTTACGAGTCATGTTTTAAAAAATAACTAATAAATTATCTGTTATACACAATCTGTCGATAATTGACACTTTGATAGAGCAATAGATTGGCAACAACATCCAGGAAGCAGCAGAAGGGCAAAGCTAATTTGTTTTTATTGCTAACTTGCAACACCTTTGCTTGTAATGTTTTCAAAGGTCCAAAAACAATGTTTTCTGCTTTGAAATCATTCTCACAGGCAAACATCACAAACAACAGCAGTGAGATATCTGGTGTTATCTCTTTATTATGTTCACAATCATTTAATCAAAACCACATATTTTTATTCGTTCTCATTCCAATTGAATCCAAAGTTATGAAAATCTTAAAAGTGTGATTTACTGAGTGACAACCTTTTAAAAAATTGCTCAATCAATATATATATGTGTGTGCGTACGTACGTACGTACGTACGTACGTACGTACGTACGTACGTACCAGACCTGGGGCGGAAGTACTCGGTACTCCTGTAGTCGAGTACATTTTTGAAGTACTCATACTCTATAACTTATAAGGTCATGTACTCATACTCAATGTACTCAAATTTTACGAGTACATCTGAGTACTTTCTCAATATATATGCTGTGAAAATTTATTTATTTGTACTAGTATAAGTATAATCTGGTGCCAGCAGTCTGCCTAAAACATACAAAGCGGATTTTGAGCTTGTTATATTGGCATTTGCTAACCCTCTCAACAACCAGTAGTCTAAAAGCAGAAAATATAAATAAATTGCAAACTTCTAATAGAAACAGATTACAAATTGCAACACTGCCTTTGCTGCCTTTGTGCACAAAAAGAAGACGAACTGTTGTATCAGCGTTTAAATTGGTCTTTATTCAAAACAAGGACAAATACACTTTATTCAAATTGCCACACATCCCCTTTGTTCCAATTTGGACAAATCTTCTCACCTCTGCCCCTTCAAATGATGTACATGTTTTTTTTTTTTGGGGTAATGTTTAGTCACTGGTAGACTAACTACAAAGATATTGGTTTAATGGGTATTATTATATCAAAGCATGTGGTTTATGAATTGTTAATTGTAGGTAAGAAGGGATTCCAAGCAAAAACTTATTTTATGAGTCATACTCTGTCTGTATGTTTGTATAAAGGGGAGGGGTTCGTGAAAAAGGTAACTGTTTGGGAATGGAAATGTCATTAAAAAATGTAGTCATACTTTTACTTGTACTCGAAAATGTACTCGGCCACAGGTCTGATATATACAATATTTATTATATTGATTCATAGATTAGCATGACCTCTCAGTTTCTACCCTTCAACATAAATATGTACCCTTAATTATGCAAAAAGTGTGATTTGTGATTCAATACTCGAAACGTGTGTTGCATGCGATACAGAACACATCCATGAAACGTGACATTTGTCTCAAAGATGGTATACTGGCAATGTATTGACTGGACCACCCTGGTGGGGTTGTTTCACATCTGATTTTGCTTGTATGTTTTTTCCAGTAGTTATGGATGCTGCTTCACAAAGCCAGACTCGTGCCGCCCACATGGTGTCATATGCCACTTGCTGGATCATGTTTGGCATCTTCCTCTGTTTTCCTGGTATCGCTCTCACTGCTACTGGAAATTCCTTCTCGGACAGGTACTTCTGCTATTATCTGACTTTTGACTTTTCATAGACATTTCTCATGTCCACTTGTTTATATGGGTCATTTATATGGGTCATTCCTAAATTGTAACCAGTCACTAAGTTGTTATACTTCAAGACGTATGCGAAAAAGTAAGCATTTGCAATTTTACATTCATATTGTGTCTGTAATGCCCTATAATATAAAAAAATGTGACTTATTTTAGGTGCCTCTAACTTGGGAAGTTAACAATCATAAGGTAGTGCCTGGGAACATCTGAAATGCATAAACTGGCCTGCCACTTCTTATGCATTTCCCATATACAATGTGGAATTTTTGGAGGAATATACTTATATAGCCGTATCCCATTGTTTGTTGAGAATGGAAAAATTGTGATAAAGTACATATTTTCAACCAACCAAAACAATGTGACAAGTGTCCATGAACAGATATCCAGCCAGCAGTTGCTTAGTTCTTTGACTTGACCATTTGTGTTGCAGTGTGATGCGGACAGTAGGCCCAATTCTGTTGGTATTTGGCCTCATCTTGGTCATCTCAGGAATAGCAACATGTGCCCATTTTAGGAAGACTGCTCTACAGTCCGCAGTAACCACTGTGAGTGAACTGACATGGTTTCTAGATGAACCTTGGCAGTGCCCACTAATGTTAACACTGTCACTATGCATCCTAGCAGTCTAGAAATTAATTCCATTCGAATTAATTTCAACAAAATGCTTTTCTCCACATGGGGGGTTAACGAAGATTGGATTGATCGAATTGGTACATTAGGACTAAACAAAGAATTGTTCCATACCAGTGCTATCTAGCATAGTTTTGTTAAATCTTTTTTAACTGTTCTACCACAGTCCAGTTTGTCAAAAGAGAACTTTTTCAAATGTTGTGGACTTAATGACCATTGACCATCACTCAAGGCCTAAGTTGGAATCAGTGCAATAACAGATGCCAGGAGTTAATATTTAAAAGAAGGATAATGGCCAATGAAAAAACCACCTCCAAGTTTTACCAGGATTGAAGCTAATAACATACACCACACACACACCATGCACAAACACATTTTAAATACAGCTACCAGATATATATATAAATATATATATATATATATATAATAATTAGAGAGATAAGAGAGAGAGAGTTGTATATATGTATACATGTATATAAATATATATCCTAAAAGTTTTTTATTTAATTGCGTTATGTATATATTGCAGCAACAGCCGGTAGTAAGTGGAATGGCCCCAAGTGGGGGAGCATACCCCCCAGTTGGCATGGCTGTGCAGCCCATGCAGGGTAACTACCCGGGGTACCCACAGCAGCAACCAGCACAAATGGGGTATCAACAACAACCAGGTTATCCCCAGCCAGTCGTACCCCAAGCTGGGTACCCGCCGCAACCCTACCCACCCCAAGCAACAGCCCCATCGCAACCCTACCCACCCCAAGCAACAGCCCCGCCTATATACGGGTAAGTCAAGTGTATGTACAAAATAACATACTCATTGTTCCTTGGTTGCTTTAAATTTACCATCCATGACCCATTGTTACTGGTACTGGTTCTGGCCTGGGGCAGTCATAGTAAGACGGCAGAGGGTCAACATTTCAGAAGTGTACTATTCACTGGTATCTCCACAATGACCCAAGTTAATATTTAATTTTTTTATTGTGGATAGCTGGTTTTCAAAGAAAACCAAACACATGCTACCCATCTGACTGAGGTCACCACACAGTCAATTATGTGCAACTGAGAACACAGAATATCTAGAATTACCCTGCAAACTAGTCATTCTCAAAATCAACTTATTCTGATCAACGAGAACACTGATGTTTAGAACACATTTGAATTCTTGAAGCCTGCAGTGTGCATGTGTGTGCGTGCTGTTTCCTCTCAAGTGAACTAACTGTGTTATACGTAGTGCAGTTGTGTTATTCATCGTGTTATTCGCTGTTCACTGTTATTATTAAATAATGGAGTCTTGTATAGCGCCTGTATCTGCCAAAATAAGGTGCTCATGGTGCTTCATATAATTTAACCATTATTTCAAATATAATTTACGATCAGTATCATAAAGATTATAAAATTAGTATCATATATATATATATATCATAAATTCAGTAAATATTATAAGATCTTTATCAAAATAATATAGAATTGTTAGAATCGTTAAGTAATTCTAATGTTCTTATTTACAGTGTTTGTAATGATCCGCCTCCATCGTACGAAGACATGAAGAGGTAGACTTCTTGGATAACCACCGTCCAGTGGGGCAAACAACAGGAGTGACACATTGCCCTGAAAGTTGCCTGATGTCTGAATCTGTAGGGATATATTTATGCTTAATAACTTCTTGACTAACTGGCTGTGATGTTTTCTAATACACCATATATATATATATATATATTTGCTCTGAATGTTGCCTGGTCTAAATCTATAGGAATATACTTATGTTTAATAACTTCTTGACTAACTGGCTGTGATGTTTTCTAGTACACCATGTACATATATATCAGGCTTGTTAACAAATGCATGTCAATGCATTTACAAAAATCGAGGGTCTTCAATAGCATACATTTCGTTTACATGTATGCTGTTGAAGACCCTCGTCTCACAACCAAAAACGTTTCAGTGACTGATTGTACTATGTGTTTTTAAAACCATAGTTAAAATACCTATTTTATCACAATGATGACATTATAAATGTATCAGAGTATACTGTTCACAGGTTATATACAAATGCTAGAATTAGTGTTATTTTTAAAAGAAAACTTAACATTATGCTATGTCATCCTAGAAACAATCCTATAATTTATAACTAACTGGATTTTCAAGTATTTCTACAAACTACAAGTTTGGTCACTGCTTTCAATTACGCAAATTTTTCTTGATTACAGTTACATTGATTTTTCTCAATTAAAAAAATTCAGTTATGATGCTTAAAGAATTTTGGTTGTGAAATGTTTAATGTATACCATATTCGACCTATTAAGCGTACATGCCCTAATTAGCATATGCCCCCTTTTTTAATCAGCAGGATCCATAATTATTGTGATATGACCGGTGCGGAACAGTTGAAAAGTGTTGCCATCTGGTGTTAAACAGTTGGTACCACTTTTCAGTTGTACACTAGATACCAAATGACACCACTAGTGTTAATCAGTTACCTTTTGTTTAGAGAAACACATTTTGGTGTACCATTATAAGAACAGATTCCTTGACATTTTTCTATGGCCCAATTTTTGTTCATGCATATTGTACGCTTAGTAAATCGAATACGGTATTTAAGATCCTATTTGCTTCGTATTACTTTGTTAATCATAACTTTTAATATTTTTCCTTTCCCAATAATGTATACCAGTGATGATAGCCACTATTTTAGGAGTGCTGTTAAAACACAATTGGTTCATTACTTTCTTACTTACTTACTTACTTATCCTCTTCATGCCGTGTGCACATACGGCTCACACAAGATCTCGCCAGACCCCTCTGTGTTGGGCTCTCCTTGCAGTGCCCCATGTTAACCCAGCAGCCTTCAGTTTTTTTCTCGATTGTTCGTCGCCATGTTGTTTTCGGCCTGCCTCTTTCTGTTTCCTTCTGGCGTCCAGGTTAGCACTATTTTCGCTGGCAGGTCATTGCTCATCCTGTAGACATGACCAATCCATGTCCACCTTCTCTTTTTTCAGGATGAGGCAGATGTGTTGTTTTGTTGCCAGGTGTTGGAGATGGTCTCGGGCCAGTACACTTTCAGTATGTTCCTTAAGCAGGTGTTGTGGAAGCTGGAAAGTCTATTGGTGTCGTGTCGTGTCATGCGCCAGCACTCTGCGCTGTAGAGGAACGCAGAGATGACATTGCTCTGGTAGATTCTGAGTTTGGTCTTTTGGGAGTATACTGAGGATCTCCAGAGCAGCTGTAGATTTGCAAATGCTGACCTGGCTTTTCCCAATCGTGCTTTGATGTCTTCTTCTGCACCTCTTTGGAGACTGATGATGCTGCCCAGGTAAGTGAACTTGTTGACGTACTCGAGTTGATGATTGCTGATCACGATAGATTGCTGTGTCAGGTTGCTGTTCCATAGTGCTTCAGGATTTTCCAAGGGCACTGTGCACACCTGTGCACACTGTTGAATGCTTTTTCAAAATCTACGAATTTAAAATAGATTTTTCTTTGCCATTCATTGCATTGCTCTAGAATGTTCCGCAAAGTGAAGATTTTTTCAGTTGTTCCTCTCCCTTTTCTGAAGCCTGCTTGTTCTGGGCGGAGAAGCTTGTCAACTGTTGTTTTCATTCGGGTCATGATGATTTTTGAGAACATTTTACTTGGTAAGGAGAGTAGAGTAATTCCCCTCCAATTGCTGCATTCTGCTAAGTTCCCTTTCTTCGGTAATTTGATTATTCTCCCGTGTCCAGTCATCAGGCAGTTCTTCTTTTCCCCATATCTCCATAAAGAGCGGGTGTAGGATATCGGCTGCAGTTTCTGGGTCAGTCTTGAAAACATTTGCGCATAATGAGTCTGTTCCTGGAGCTTTGTTGTTTCCCTGAGTGGCTATTGCTGCTTTAATCTCAGCTTTCTCTGGTGGGAATGTTTCTATCTCCAGGTCTCTTTCTGCAGGCTGGATGTCTGCTGGGTGTTGTGCTTCCGGTCTGTTTAGCACTTCATTAAAGTGTTCTGCCCATCTTCATTCTTGTTCCTTTTCATTGGTCAGCAGCTTTCCGTATTTGTCCACGACAGGAGGATTGACCTTGTAGTTGGTGTTTCCACAGATCTGTTTCATAATTTTGTACACAGTGCTCATCTCTTGCATGGAAGTGGCTGTTTCAGCTTTGTTTGCAAGTTCCTCTAAATGCTTCCTTTTGTGACTTCTGGCTGATTTGGTTCATTAAGGGGTTTTAAATATAGCTTGTGTGTGTAAATATTTTACAAACTGGTTATTCCACATACGACTAATATAGTTTTTACATTCTGAAGCCATTGTGAATATAATGTTTTATATGCATACATGTGTGATTTTATTTGATGATGTAGTATAGTTTTAGTGTGACTAAACATTATAAATAGTATGTTTGTAATATTATATATAACATAAGATACTGTATATTGTTATATTTACTTTGATATACAGTGTCATGTCCTGGCTATCTATGCAGAATCCAGTTTTAATAAATCTACATTAAATCATTAGTACGGTTACAGACCTCGGCTTTCTATCGCTGCAGTTTTTTTAGTTAGTGGGTGGGTGGGTGGGTGGGTGGGTGGGTGGGTGGGTGGGTGGGTGGGTGGGTGGGTGGGTGGGTGGGTGGGTGGGTGGGTGGGTGGGTGGGTGGGTGGGTGGGTGGGTGGGTGGGTGGGTGGGTGGGTGGGTGGGTGGGTGAGTGAGTGAGTGAGTGAGTGTGATGGATATAGGCCAATATGTAACAAACATGTTGCACATGGGAATCTGTTTACCAATATTGTGTAAGTGTTGCTTAATATTGTATGTATTATTTAATAGTGTACTTTGATATATAAAAAAAAGTTTGTTTGGGAATAAAATTTGTTTTATATTCATACATGTTTAAAAGTTTTGTTTGGTAGTTTTATTTGTTGATTTAGTGAAACTTTGTGCGAGTGCGTGCGCGCACCGAATATTGTCTTAGCTAACACCAAGAATAAACATAAAACAATGGTCAAGTAAGTCTGTCTACTTCTACAAGTTGTAGTTAGGAAGCTCGGGTCTAGAATTTGATCCCAAGCCTGGCCCCCAATTAGCAGTTAGAGTCCAGGCTCGCAATAATCTTTCAGGCCTGGCCCAGGCCTGCAAACTAGAATTTAGGCCCAGGCCCAACCCAGACCGTGAATGTTTGGCCCAGGCCTGGCCCGGCCCGCAAGTTTCAGGCCCAGGCCCGGTCCATACCCGTGGCCCAAAGATGGGTAAGCCCGCAAGCCCGCGGCCCGCTAAGTTTAGAGAAGATAAACCTATAATCTTATAACAAAGACGAGGATGAGTTCTAAAAATCCAGCACCACCAACTTCTTCAAACTTACGAATATCCTGAAGAAAAATAAAGAAAAACTTCTTAGTGTCATTACTATTAAATATGATAACATTTGTTATATTTGGCTTTAATGTATTGGCTGCTTATGGTTAGGGTAGGAGATTTGTTTATCTAACCTTGACTTAACCCATAGTTAGTTCAACTAAGTTAACATAATTTAATATATTTCAATTAAATGTCACCCACTGGCACTGACACCCAGTGGCATTTCCAGCAGGCCTGCAGTCACTAGTCTGAGACAGACAGGTTCAGACGTGTGAATTAGTACAATTGTGAATGAATTAGGACTGGGGAGAAATACAAATTACCAACTGGGTTGGGTACTGGGTAGTGGGCTAGTGGGCACTTGGCAGTTTGCAGGTCATTCAGGTGGGCAATGTTTGGAGGGAAGACCTAGACAATAGAATGTCCACTGGTAGGGTCAAAGGGTGATAAGTTGATGGTTAATCATGGCTTGATTGCCTCTGCAAATATTTCTAAAGTAAACATTTGGGGCTGGCTACTTCCAGCCAAGTGAACTTATGGGGCCATTATATTCCATGCAAGGTCTCAATTTGCAACTATATAATACTAAAGAAATAATTTTAAGCATTCATTAACCGGAATTACAATTTATAATAAGTTTTTATTAAAAAATAAAGTAATAATAGGTGTTTTGTATGAATATTTTTATTATGTCCAGGCCCAGCCCAGGCCCGGCCCGGCCCGCTCACACTAGGCCCGGCCCGCGCAGGGCACTAATAGGTACACCCCGTATAATAATAATGCAGGGCTCATGTAGACAGAGAGATGTCGTACGTACTATTGCAGTAAACCCTATACCTAATAAAACGTGTATTGATTATCATTATATAACTGACCTATCACTCGTACAAGAGCGCACAATACAACAATCACAACCACCAGTTGTCTCTAAGATATTCATCGTATTTGCGTGAGTATGGATTGGTGTGAGTCGGTAGGTTGCACTCGCAGCCTCGCTTCTCGATCTCCGCCACACAATACTGATTTATTTTCAAAAAGATATTTATAGTGGTTATTTTATCCGAAAGATGTATGGTGTTTTTATAGCTACATGAAAGAAACCAGTGTGCGACCAGTCAAAGTGTTAGCCTGGCTCTCCAATGTTTTGACATAATATTATCTAAAAACTTATTAATTTTGATAATTAAAACAGAAACTGAAGGCTAACAACCACCTCGCTGGAAAATAACACAAACAATAGCGCGTGGAGCATTGCAAAAGTCAGTGAAAGTACTCTGAAGAGATACGAGCGGGCCATTGGTCGACATCTCCCAGATGAAGCGAGTCCACGAATGAAGATAACGGGAATAATTGGGAAACGATGGGTTTCGACCGCTATCCGTCGTTCGCTGTTATTCAGCCGAGTAATCATTGATGCCACGCGGAACCGTTAGAAACAACTGAAGAGTCGTAATGATCGGATTGTGGTGACAAAGATCGTTGCATCGCGCCTGTTAAAGAAATATCGTCTTCACTGCCATGCTCAGCGAGAGCTCGGCTTCCACAAACAAAGCAACCGGTCTCTGTTGGAAGATGCATCAAACATAACGTCAGATGCGCCTCGTTAACCGGATGAAGGAGGCTATTAGGGTAGGGCGGGGAATACGCCCACCTTAAGCAAGAAATTGAATAACAACAAATAACAAAGTTTATTCGAAAAAACAGTTTTATACTCCGAAAGAGGCAGTTACACTCTATTAAAATAAACAGTATTAAACGTTTGATTACAGAGTTTTTGAGTTGTACGCATTCTAAAAAAAAGTCTTATGTAGGCGTATTGCCCCTTTGCTGGGGCAATACGCCCACAGAAAGGGGCAAATCGCCCAGTGGTAGGCGTTTCGCCCCACAACAAATCAGGGAATCGTGTTGACATCACATTTGTCACGTATAACATACATCTGATACCTACCTATTAAGCATATATATTTCCGTATTATACGGCTATCGGCAGTTTACAATAATTGATACAATTAAATAAATGTGTCATGCATACTGCAAGTCGTCTCATTTATGTCAAGCAGCACAGTTCCTATTATGGTCGTGTATAACATCATATTGAAACAAATGTCATAATTGAAAGGCATTACGGTAATGTTTTCTCTATTGCTATTAGCCATTACATGACATGAAGTGACTGTCCTAGTCCTCGTCTGATTCACTGTTGGGACAAATGAACGCCGTGTAGTCTGGTGTGCACTGCTCGTGGGCCAATTTCTTGTAAATTGGACACTGGACCCATTTTCCCAGCGATTTGCGAACGCTCAGGTTGGGATGTCTTTCTAGAAAGCTCTTCAGCCAGTCTTTTCCGGCCAACTTGTTTCTCGCCGTCTTATGCCAAACGTCTGACATCAGTAGGAGTTAGGCCATACATGGCTATCTCCATTGCCTGGATGTGGTCATGAGTGACCAACTCAATCTCCGGCGGCAGCGCCGATGAGGAACCCAACCTCACCTTTCTAGGTGTGTCAACAAGGGCATCACGTTGTCTGCGAATAGTGCGAGACGGAATTACCAATTCTTTGCTGACACGGATGAGCGGCATGCCGTCTCTAATCTCCCCTAATCTCAGCGCATCTTGCAAGTTGCCATCACCGCACACTCCTCTGTTTGCTTTTTTGTTGTAATGCCTGACCTTGATTTAGACTGCAAATGAACATACAGGATAATTAAATGCGGTATAATAAAGAAATGTAATCATGCATACCCACTGTCTGCTTTACATTAAAGGGGAACTGAAGCAATTTTGTGTTATGCCGTATATTTAAATATATATTATCTAACTATGCAGGTGACAGATACCTGCTAATTTATGAGATAAACTGAAAAACTGATTTTGTTCGAGACAAAAATCGACAAAATGCATCACTGCGTATCGCCATCTTGTTGTCGAAACGAGTGGTTTGAGTCGCGTATATCTAATCAATGTAAATTTTCGATTTTTTGCGATTTATTTCGTAAATAGGCATTCTGGAGCGAAAAAAAATATATGGGTCTCTGTTATATATACAAGTGTTTACACACGTGAACAAAATAGCGTTTTTGTTCGTTCCAAATAAAAAAAGTTCAAGAAATTACAACAAAACACGCAAAAAATCGTGGAAAACGCCACACTTCTCGAACACACGAGACGCTAACCAACGAGACTATGCGATAATTTTTTATTTGTTGACAAGATAGATGCATCGCTTGTGACAGTTTTACCAGATCTGCTACTAGCGATTAGTGGTTTACTGAACTTCAGTAATAGTTGTCTATCTTTGGAGAAATGGAAACCACAGACGAAGAGTTTACTTCGACAGGCCACACGGAAACAACGGTTGACAGTCGTAAAGTGTCACCGAGTGTGCGAGTCACGCTCCAGACTCCTGCAGGTCGGTTTCGCCTTTGTTGACGTTGGATTCAGGAAAAATTACAACAGCGCTTTGACTGTCAACGATTCCTGACTAGGTAATGTGATGTGGTGAACCTGTGGAAATTGCGCCCCGATGTCTGCGCACGTTTACGTTGAGTCATCATGCTGCGCCGAGGAAGCTACCATGCCTAGCCTAGGGCTAGGCTATGGCTATGGCTATGCAGCACCGTGTGCCAGACCGCGTTGGTGCTTGCATCACTGTACGGAGGCGGAGACGATGATTTTGTAGTGATATGCACAAACAGAGCAGTGCTAGATGTTGGTCTGCTGTCATTGCATGATTTGCGTGCCGACTCATTGATTCGTGGGCAGGTCAGTAATTCAATTGTTATCGAATCATTGCCATTTTAATAATCATATTGTTTCAGCATATTTCTTTTACCTAGCCCGAGGGCGAGGTCCGAAATACAATGGCAATGCAAGCAGGCTTTTCTCTTTATTTTGTATCTAATCTAATGAAGTGTACCGTGACTGTATTTTAATATTGTGTTTGATTTTGTGTTGAATAACATTGATGACAATAATAACATGAGGGTTTATTTAATTCATTATGTGAATATATATATATATTCTTAAATGTTACCGTAATCGTGATTGTAATAATGATTGTAATCATGACTACATTAGCAATTGTGATTGCAATAATTACTGTAATCATGATTACATTAATATTCGTACTTGTAATCACCCCTCTCTGTAGCACACCACAACACCTTGTTGTTTAGTGCAATGTAATAATTTAAATAACAGTAATTAACTACTGACAGTATGTAATGTTCACAGTTTTGCAACTAGTATGGTAATTATGGAATTAGTGCTATCAACTAACCCTGACAAATTATATTTCAGGCTCAGGAAAGGCAAGACAAGTAATCCCATCCTGCGATGTGGGAAGGATCTGTGATGTCTATTCTGAACCGAATTGAATTGATGGAAAGTTTAGCTATGGAGATTGACCTGACACAGGTGAGTGTACTAATAGTCTGTTATAGACAAATTGTGAGGCACCCACAGTATGCAGCAGGTCGAAAAACAACCTGGAAAACTACAAAAATTCCCACTAAAATATTAATAACTGAATGATGTGAATGCCTTCTTATCTATATCCCATTTCTGTCAACAAAAATGTTACCTGCAGCATCTTGCATGTCACTACACACAATTTCAGTTATATTGAGACCAACATACAATATATCAAACGTTTATTCACATAGTAAAACAATTACCAAAGAAATAAGGCTAACTAGAACAACTGAAACCAAGACTAAACATTGACCTACAACAGTGACTTCTACCACCGGGAAATACAACCTGGAACATGGATATCACAGTTACACACATTATTATTATGCCACAACATATCAAATATACTGGTAGTTTAGCTTAGGAAATAATTAATCTTTATAAAGCCAAGGCATTTTAACTGTTTCACCATCATCATCTGTACCAATGGCAATAGACTACTTGTTTTGATTGGACAGTAAATGTACACCAATCATGTGTAACAATATTACTTGTTCTGACTGACAGTAAATGTACACCAATCATGCATACCAATACACTACTTGTTCCTACCAACAGTAAATGTACACCAATGATCTCATTCTGGAATCTGCACCATTTCACTACTTCTTCTGACAGTAAATGTACACCAATCATGTGTATCCAATATACTACTTGTTCTGACTGAATCTACTACTTGTTCCTACCGACAGCAAATGTAAACCAAGCGTCTCATTCTCTACCAAATACACTACTTGTACTGACAGTAAATGTACACCATTCATATGTATCAATACACTACTTGTTCTGACTGATAGTACTTGCACACCAACCATCTGTTCCAATACACTACTGGCAGTAAAAATACACCAATACACTACTTATTCTGATTGATAGTACATGTACACCTAACATATTCAATTCACCTTTCACTCATCCAGGGGTAGAAATCAGCACACTTTCCTCTGACAGACACCCCAGTATCCGAAAGACCTTGGCTGATAGATCAGACATGAGTACAACCTGTGTCACAGTTTATGGCTGTTTGGTGTGTGGCAGGTGCAGAAAAGTGACATAAGTTTTTCTCACGAATGACAAACTTCTTCTCTTTCTCATAGGTGTCGGAGCTACTTGAGTCACCCTCGGTTATGTTGCTGTTATCACATAGTGTGCATCATCTGCACCAATGTCTTTATTCTCACTGAATCTGATGGAAGCTTCACATAGGAGTAGTCATGATCAACGTTCATTGGTGCAATAATGTCATCCGTGACTACAGCAGCATTCGCGAAGTGTCGCACTTGAAATATCGTTACCGGATCGATTTGCATTTCAGCATCAGTTGTATGTGGTGCCACAGCAGTAGTAGCAGTGATGGCACTAAAGGTGACATCCGTAATGTAAAGATTGACGGCATCACCCGTAGCGCTGGATGCTTCAAAACTAGTACCTGTACTTGTACGAACCAATGGTGAATCCTTCATCTGAAAAGATTACACATACAGTGACTTGAAAATTTTACAAAATTCATCTTTTGCATAATACAAATTAATCACAATGTGAGAAACTTTCTCTTGTATATATTATTTTTAGAATATAAGAGTGCCAGTGTCATATAGAATATATAAAGTAATCAACCACAGGGAAAAGCATTTTCCCTATGGAGCCATGTTAATTAAACCAATGGGTCTTTCACTGATCTCTTAATGTTTTTAATGAATCTGTTTGGTCAGTTTGACGAATGCCACTGGTAACATAACCAAAAGCATGTAACCAAAATTGTAGCATCCTAGCTCCAAAGTGTATTATATTATCTAATCAACATTGCACTGTTTTTAATGGGCCAGGGAGGTCAAAATTCTATAAGGGGTCCAAATTCCATAACAAAATATGGACCCATAGGTATACTTTCTATGGGGTTCCTTATTTTATATCTGACACTCGATTTAGATAACATAATGCATGAATATTGTTATTGGACCAAATGCAGATCTATGCTTGTGACATCTTTACCTTATAAATGCTGCACGCACACACACATACCTGTCCACACGTATATATATATATATATGTATATATATATATATGTATATATGTAAATATATATATAATTATTAGGTATTATACTGAAAGCATCTGCTAGATAGTATGGTGCATGGACAAAAGCCCCACAGACATAAGCTTGTTTCAATTCAATTATACTGTTCATGACTGTTGCTGTAGTATACAGAGACAAGATATTGTCATGAATATACTTCAGGCATGTGGTCAATTCCATTCCAGAATTGGAACTGACCCTCAATTCCAGTTTTGGAATTGACTTCAAAAATGTTTTTTTAATTGGAATTTTATTTTTTCAAAATTGATTTTTTGGGAATTGGAATTGATTTTGTTGGAATTATTGACTTGATACTGTTAATATTTACCCTTATATTTACTTATATTACTTTTAAAATCATATTTGTCTGCTATTAGCATGTAACCCTGAATCTGGTAACAGCCAGGAAGTTGTCAAGCATTTGCATCAAAAAGAAATACTAAGTTACTGTAACAGACAGTAAAACCAAAATCAGACCATTCAGGCCTCATTTTCTTTCTCAGTGTACAAGGTTTATTTACAGAGATTGCCAATTAAGGGCACCTGCCTGCTCATTCCCTTTGTGTGAGAGAGGAAGCCTGCCCCACTTGAATGCAGCCCCTTTTTTTATCCAAGCCTAATGTTCAGCCCACAAGTTTCCCATACTAAACATGTCACTGGTCACCTGTACAATGCTGTTACATGTGGCTGTAGGGTTTGCCCTTTGTAGTAATTAAAAATGTCCCCATGGAGAATACATGTTGGAGATTAGGATGTTGAAGACTCAAACTTTCCAGTAAATTTGATGAAATATCAATGATACCACAACTGATAGCGATATAAATCTGCCTCCTAGTATATTTGCTCCCCCCCAGGACATCCGCCCCTTTTTTCTATGATAGTTGACAAGTGAAAATCAGTTTGCAGTTTTATCATTATTACTACAATAACAACATTCAATGACAAGTCGAAGTCACTTTAGCCTAATGCAATGGCCTATCCCCTGGAGTGTGTATGAGATGATCTTGTCACCAGTTGTCTTCCAGGTATCATTGATAGTCAGATCAGTGGTGGAAGATGGGTTCTTGGGGTGATGCTTCCACAAACAGTGGTGGACAGTAACGAGTCAGAGATCAGCTGGTTTGGAGTGCCCCTGGTATTAGCTGCCTTAGTTTTCAGGTCCTCACGGACCTTGGCAGCTTCTATCTGTGCCGTGTCACCATCATGGTTGCAGGCAGTCTTGTTGATCACATTCTGGAGATCAGATCAGTGACCACAGCACCCTTGCATGATTAGGATCGACGCTGGCTTCACTCCCATTGAAGAGTAATCTTGTTGGTCCCCCTTCTTGGTGTAGGAATGACACTCAAAACATAGCTTCTGACCTCCTCAGATGCTAGTAGTAATTTCCATGATGAAGTTATAAGTGTTTTCTGACAACTCTGGCTTGTGCATCCAGTTTTATAGAAAAACGGAGTCACTCCAACTCTTCATGGTAAATGCAATTCAAAAGAAACCTTGTTGAGATGGCTTCTTTCAAATATCCTCAATTGTCCTAACATGTCCTGGTCCTAATGTCACTGACTTCTTCCACAATTGCAATAAAGATAATCCTTTGATTACAGGATCATCTCCAACTATATAAAGTAATTTACTTGGCTGATCTGGCACAAAGAACATTAATTGCAATTAGGGTAATATATATCTTGAATTCATGTTCAGAAATTAAAAAAATAAGTTAAAAAAACATTTCTTAAAAAAAACTTACAAATAATCCAGAAGCTACGGACGGGGGCAAATGTCCAGATTTTGAATAAGGCAAGGGGCTAATGTCTGGGGGGCAAGTGACAAAGGGGCAAATGTCCGGGAGGGGGGCAAATGACCTGGACCCAATATAAACAGGGGAAACTGTTAAAAACTCAGATTAATGACCCAACTGTCCAGGGCTGTCCAAAATGTCTGGTTTTGTTAGCAAAAATCCAGGAGAAGTGTCGCAGCAGAAAGTACATATGAAATGGCTGGATCCATTTTAAAGTTTTTTATGGCAAACCTGATATATATATATATGTGTGTGTGTATGTGTGCATTTAACGAACAATAATTTTTTAATCATATCTAATTAAATATGATTGTGCACACGTGACAAATAAAACTGTGTTAAAACGAATTGGATTTGAACTTTTCTTTAGCCTAGGATTTTAACAGTTGGAATTGATTTTTTGCAAGGCGGAATTAAAACTGATTTTTTGGAATTGACAAAATAGAATTGACCCCATGCCTGATATACTTCCTTCATATGTATAGCTTGTACTAATACTATTGTGGGTTGCCCCCTCCCCCACGATATTCATTACAGTGTTATCAGTCGTGTTAGAATAAAATGTAATTAATACATCTCTTTATGAACTTCCGGTTATTACATGTGGGGTTTAATCTGATCAATAAAGCAAATTAATTTTATATAATTTTGCCTTATTGTCAAGTCACAAGAATTCAGACAGAAATTGTAAAGTGTCATTATAGAAACCAGACATGTAATCTGACAGTGTTCAACTGGGTAGATGACGATGCCTTAGTTTCCTTTCCAGCTAGACATTGCATGGGTGAAATGCATTTTACTTCAATATTTAAATACTTTTAAAAAGTTTTTGTAACTGCATTTGCACTTAATCACAATGAAAGTATTTGTATATTTAAATATTTCCATAAAGAATTTGAAAGGTAAACAGCAACAGTAGGCTTCTGTTGCACTATAGTCTATACTGTCTTTTCGTCGTGTTTCTCCCATGCATCTAACCCCCCCCCCAGGCTTAGCCTTACGCTTGCCGCTTGCTCTTTAGGCATTTAGAACACAGGAGTATGATACTTAATTATTATGACTGTCAATAAATAATATCAAATTATTTTCTTGAATAATTTTGCCTAGTACATACGCCATGGCCCATGTTACAAGGCTGCAGTATATACTGTAGCACTTACTGAGTTATTGTTATTGTTTTGAGTACGGCCACGTATTGACGGTACATCTGATCACGTCGAAAATAAATCGGCGGATTGGAAAAATGCACTCGTAAATATATCAAACTATTAACACTTACTCGCACTTTATTGTATTCATACATTTCGATTTACTGTGGGTCATATATATGCTGACGTTGAAGCACAGCTGTGCTTATTGGGGTGGAACTATATTGTAATTGTAGTGATAAGTCACAATGGTAACGGTAAAAAATTAATCCAATTTACTAACCTGGTTTCGGCTCGTCGCTTCCTACGCATCGCTCTGCCCTCTGATATCTGACGTTTCATTGTCGCAGGATAGTCTGTAGATGAATGGTCATATGCGGAAAAAAAGATCTAAGATGGAACGGTGTCTTTGACCAAGAATGACATCTTGATGCTCACCGTCTGTCCATGCTCATCACATACGTCTTTTGTCTTGTAATCTGCATCGGAAAAGTGGTCACTCTCAGAGCCTGCGGCTGGCGGACACGGCAATTTCCGCATTTGCAACCACCTTTTCCGCTGCAAATTCTTCCTCGAAAGTCGATCAAAAGTTTTTTCCTTGCATTTGTAGTACTAGTTGATATATCCAGGAGCCATCCAGTGCACACCAGTTTTCTTTTTATTCGATTTTCCATGCGTTTCGGCCGTTTTTCCGAGAGGTTTTTACTGTGTGAACGCGGTGCCAGGAGCTCGTACTCAAACCACTCTGCCGCTGAGCCCCCCGCAGAGAAATATGGCGCCGCCCAGCGAAGATAATGGCAAAGTTTAAAAGGATATTACAAAATTACCGTGGCGTTGCGCCCATCATATAAGGGTGATATATACTGTAAATGGTATGTTATTATGTTTGGGCTATGGTTGTTCGAGTGCTTCACCCCCCCCCCCCTTTAAGTGGTGCACAGAGACAGGTAGTAGTAGGATTGGTATTGTTAGTTGTATAATTATTATACCGAAGGTATGACTGTTCTTTATGTAAAATATATATATATGTCCACGTTTGCAAAATGTTGATATGCCACAGCGGCGGGGCAAAACGCCCACCTAGGCGTACTGCCCCCTTGGTTGGTAGGCGTCTCGCCCCAATAGTACTAATTTGATCAAGATCAATAAGCGTCCTTATTATCACCCACAATCAATGCTGCTAATATGTTTACAAGTTAATTATGATGATATATGCCTATTGGCAAAACAACACACTTGGTTACGATGACTTTATTAACACAAAGGTAGACATTAAATTTTACATCAATACCAAGAAAAACACGAAACGTTGATTTTCATACTTACTTTCGAACATCCACTTTAACGCTCTTGTCAGAAGAAAGCGAGATATGGCAGCACTTAAAAAAGCATAACATGTGGTATACTGCATTAGGCGTTCGTTGGAAAAGTGCTATGGGCGTTTTGCCTCACATGGGCGTTTTGCTTACAGAATTTTTTGTCGAGATGACAACATTCGCCTTACGACTGGCAGAAAGCAGACGCGCACAAAAGAAAAGAGGAAAGAACAAAAACGATTCCTAAACGACACAATGGCAATGCTCTGCCTCCATCAGAAGTATTTAAGTGAGAACCCATCTTCGAAGCTTTCGTATACGCTTTTCAGCCGTTTGCGCCCGTTCTGGGTTGTCCACCCAAGTGGCACCGACAGGGACGTGTGTAACTCAAAGCGGATAGACTGCACTATTTACACCTCCTATCGAGCTCATATGTGACGTCAATGGCTGGTGCACTAGCATGCAATCCTATGGAGAAAAAAATGCTTGTATCGTGTCTGCAACAACTGCCAGGACAGGGAGACAACCGTTGCTGTTTACAACGTGAACGAACCGATGTGGTGGTGGTCTTGGGTTAGTTGTCATGAAGAGAGCCGCAAGGAAGAGACGGGACATATGTGCGACTGAAGGTTGTAAAGAAGGAGAAGATCCAGGGAACGGCGCTGCAGTTGAGTTCAACTCAGGGTTGAAGACATTCGCAAAGCATACGGCACCAGCATGCAGCAACTCGAGGTCTGCGAAGGCAAGCAATGGAATCGGACACCGAGTGCACAATACCCATCGACTTCTCGGAGAATTATACTTGCGGCCATTCCCGCGAAATCCAATCCATCATCTTTGGAGCGTCGCACCAGCAGGCTACTTTGCATACAGGTGTGCTATACCTGAAAGGAAAGACAACATCCTTTTGCACCATTTCAAACAGCTTGCGACACGACCCCGTTAAAATGTGGGTGCATCTGGAACCCATACTTGAACACGCAAAAGGTACGCGGCCGCAACTCGATACCACCACGGGCCAGGGAGACTCATATTAAGGCAAAATTTGACCGCTATCATAGGAGCCACCTCCTTACATATTAAATTAAACCATTAAATTATTGGTAGATCAATATTGTAGACACAGACTATTGTCACTCACTGTCAAAGGTATAAATACGTGGAAGAGTTTAGCAAATGAAATAACTCAGCTACCAAGTTTAACACAATTAAAAAAAACATTCAAGTTGTCATTACTTACAGCATATTTATAAACTTTTTATTGAAAGTTATGTCAATTAGTTAATTTATAATTAGCGCAAACACCACTGTAATAAGTTTATAAGTGAATTGTGAATGGTATCTAAATTTTTACTTGTATTGCATTTATTTAGTTTAAGAAGGGCATAGCACCTTATAAGTCGTACGACTTCAGCTCTGTCCCTTCAGCAGCAGCAGCGCACCATACTATGCACCTGTATTATGTTGTTGTTGTTGTTGTTGAATAAACTTTACTTCACACTTACGTTATTCATTCAGCGGTCCAATGTTTCAGTTTGACAGCAATGCATCAGAGACAGCAGGGTGGATTATTTTCCAGGTAGAAATATGACTAGCAAGAAAGAAAGCAATTATTCAGTGTTTTGGCAAATACACCAGTTTGAAAACCTACATTGCTCGTGGTAATTAGTAGAAAATGATTTGTTACGTAATGTGTGAATCTCTGTAGACTGAGTTAATACCTTGGTTTTTATTGAATTCGGAACATTATTTACTAGGATTGGGATGCTAATTCGTATACAGTTTTTGGCAAATTCGTGTGTTGTTCTTATTGAGGTGGATGTCATTTTCACCACGCATATGGTGGTCATGAATGCTAACGTTTGGTTGAAATGGTAACTGTTGAAGATATGTTACTACTTGATGATGCTTAAATTTATAATAAAATTTCAATTCTTGCACTTGTAAGATGTATTTTTTTAATACTTTGAACGTCTTGAATAATGGTTCTGAATGTGCATTGTATTTGAAAAGATTTAGTTGTTATTATGTGTATAGCACATGGTCGCTTCACAGTGATCTCGGCCTTTCGGGATCTCGGCCTGAGTGATGTCGGCCTGTTTTGGTGAACTCGGCCAGTGACCTCGGCCTGTGCGGCAGTGAATTCGGCCAGTACAGCAATGATCTCGGCCTGTATAGCCAGTGATCTCGGCCTGTTTGAGGGCGTGATGTTGGCCAGAAATAAGTGTCCGACAGTGAACTCGGCCTGTGCGGCAGTGATCTCGGCCTGTCATTTTCTATAAAAACCGACGTTAGATAAAACTTCTTCTTGTCTAGTCTGATCTCGGCCTGTTTGAGGGAGTGATGTTGGCCAGAAATAAGTGTTTGTAAAATAAAACGTTGATTATGTATTGTGATAACTGATATATATACTCGACTCAATAATGTTCAATATTATATGGTGTCTGGTCGGACTGACTTATTTTTGACAGCGATCTCGGCCTGTTTCTATAACGGGCCTTTTTATTATAGTTATGTCCGACATATTTAAATATATAAATTATCATCGGCAAATTTTGCGTGCTAAATATATCCATTTTAATTAATAAGTTCTAAGTAATATTTTATTAGTATGTACAGCCCATTGCCGTGATGTGTACTGATATCATAGTATATATTATTTATAGACAGTTGTTGGTTATAATGTAGATATATATTTATTTTCGTTATTCGAGTGGGTCTCGGAATCGTGGCTACTTTGCAGAAGACAAAAGACATAATGTAGAAAGTTTGTATTTTTATTTATAATTTCCTCAAAATCAATACATAAATGTTGTGACGTAACCTATGCAATTCTAAATCTAATCAACACAATAACAGCAAAGATGGGGGAAACCAACCAAGAAAGAATTAGAAATTATATAAAATTGTTATTATAACCATATACCACATAGTATAATTAAATCGTAATCATAATATAAAATCCTGAATACAATCTAAAATATGAATTATATATATATATATATATATATATATATATATATATATATATATATATATATATATATATATATATATATATTATAGAAGAGTAGGAAGCACATTATTATGACATCCACCTTTTTAACGTACAGATAATATTTAAAAACTGATTACTGCATGCATGGTAAATATTAACGGGATATTATATTTGTGACGTCATTGCGACACCTATATCGGCTAAGAATAAGATCCAGACCGATCGTCAAAAAAACATCTGTATTGCATTGTACATTGTTTATCGTAATGCATGATACAACTTCTTGTATCGATAAATGTGGCCTACATTACTATAAAAAGGCCCGTAATAAAAGACAGGCCGAGATCACTGCTGTACAGGCCGAATTCACTGCCGCACAGGCCGAGGTCACTGGCCGAGTTCACCAAAACAGGCCGAGATCCCGAAAGGCCGAGATCACCGGCAACGACATGGTCACAATAGTGGCGCCACATAGTGGACTATAAATTATAATGTGCTATGTTAGCGCCACCTAAGAACTTATGCAGAACCAATACCACTACGGTGACAACCACAACGCGCAGTACCCGGCGAAGTACAGGTACAAGAGACGTAAACAAGCAACATTTGTGAGCTTGTATTGTGATTGACGCTATCGAAAATCCTAAGGTAGAGTGTTTCAAACACCAATTAACGTTTTCTTATACATTATATAATTTAAGCTACGACAAATTTATGTTAAAATCTTGTAAACGGTTAGCTGGTTAGCGGTGGTGGAAAAACGTTTGTGATTGTGTACTGTATGTGATTGCAAATGGCCGTTCAACGTACCAATTGAACTAATGAAGTCATGCTGTAATTTAGCAATGACGTAATGACGAATATGTCTACACTAATATGTCTACTAATGTAATGACTCTTGAGGCATTGCATAAATTGTATATAATTTGTAATAGTATGATTTTGTTTTTAAATCTCATTAATATTATCTCACTTGTACATCCACTTTTCATTATTGAGCCTTTATAAGTTTATTTAATTGAGGTCATGTTTCAGTTAGACTTCCTGGTGTGTTACAAACGAATGTAGCGTATAGGAAGTTTGGATATAGGAGATTTGAAAGATTCATATTACCTGACATAAGTGCATTTGAGCAGGTTTGCTGGTAGAAGCTGTTGAGAGTGAAATGGTGAATTTTTAGATTTTCATAGGCGGAATGATATTTGGGATTTTTTGGCCACTAGACACGTGTGCGACATAATTCGTGCCAATATTTGACTAGCATTGCATATACAGGCATTTTGCAAGAGCTAGAAATGTATAATTTTTACTAAACTCGATCAGCATGTCAATGTGATGATGACAGCGGCTGTTAGAAAGTTTAAGAATTTTTGATGGATCACATAGACTGAACCCTATAGCTACCCTATAATGTAGCAACATAATATTTAGTTATGTATGACTTCTCAGGGATCGATCTTGGCAGTGGCCTTGCATCATTGACGCATCATGTTTTTAAATGCCACATTGTTTTTTCCAGTGTGTGACGCATATTTATATAAGAGCGATGTTTAATACCAATGTTTTTATCTGAGAAAATTAAAGTGCAGTCAGTGTTCGACCGCAAATGACCGGAGTCGCAACGGAGAATTGTGGTACATCATTTGTTCGCTAGGGTGACTATTATAGTTCTCCCCTAATTTGTCGCTCATCAGGCCACATGGCACATGCCATAATGATGTTGCCCAAAAAAGACCAGTTCCCCTCCCTTCACAAGGTACCTTAGTTGGAAGGGCTAAAAAGAGACGAACAATAGCTGATGCTGAAACAATTACAAAAACTGACAAAGTGCCCGAGAGTGCTGAGACCGGTGACATTGGGGACATCATCAGCGACATCGACAGCCGAAGCTTTGCCGTTGACAAGAAACACTCTGTTTTTGTTAAGTTATTTTAAACAGTAGTGGCATGACCATGAAACGTGGGACAGGCTCAGTACCTTGTTTTGTTCCATTACAGATTTTAAAATAAACTAGTGATCTCTGTATATGTTGTTGATATTATTGGTAATATATTAAATATACCCAGAGATGTGGGCCATCATACAAACACAAGACATCAAGTGTTTAGTTTTTTAGCAGAATTAAGCAAAATAAAATGTACTGAATGTAATAAAAAACTGCAAATATGAGTACTGGCCTAATATGAAATTAACTGTAATGTTCACAATTACCACGTTATGCAAAGCGACCATGTTATGCAAATTAATTGCACTTTGATTAAATTAATTTGGGGCACATAAAATTGTTAAAAGGCACAGTTATGCCTCCGATGTGCCTAAAGCACATGTATGTCTTTCCAGATCGATCCCTGACTTCTTGATGCACACTAAATTACATACTCTACTCACTGACAACGATATCATGTATAATTATGTTTAAATGTGCTTTTATGAAATTCTTCCCGCTGATTTTATTGTTATGGCAAAAACTGGCAAAGTCAACCAAAGTTTTTCCATTGACAGTGCCAGCAATACTTTGCGTCTATAGTTGTTTGTTTTTCATTTAATTTGCTCAGTACTTCAAACATCGTCCTTCTAGACAGCAATTATATCCTCAGTGACCAGTGTTGGCATGTTTCTGGCGACTGGCAGTAAATATCATAATTAATGTGGCCACTGAAATACCTATATAAATACACCAGAAATGCCTTTGTGACATCAAAAGCATCAGAAACTGTCAGAGAGGTATTTCTGACGTCAGAAGCTAAACAAGACATGCCATTTTATTTAATGTGTTATTTATTTAATGTGTTATTTAAAATCAATATATAATGCATTATTATCCTGTTACCATTCATATGCAAGTGCAACTTTTACTCTGTGCATTATATTATGTTAAAATTTACGTGATTTGTTAGTACATAATAATGATTACAAAAATAATTTTGGCACTGTGATTTCACTAGGCAGCTAGCTTTTTAAACAACTGGACAAGTGTCAATCACAACTGGGAGAGCATGCAGGAAACTGGCTATGGTGTAAGTGCATACCAGCAATAGCATTGGTGCGGAATTTGGTGAGGACATCAATGAGCTGAATTCTATTTTGTTCCAGCAGAAGATGTCTGATCCACCTCCTCCGTATGCCCCAAATCCCTCAGATGAAAAAATGGGTCAACCTCCACCACCTGCAGGTAAGTGATTTCCTTGTTTTATCATGTTCTGATGTTTCACACTATTAAATTATTATAACATGTTTTGGTGGTCACCATTCCAGTTAAAAACACTCTGACCATTTTATTGTTACTATTAGACATGGCATCAATGTATTTGTTGAAAGAATAAATCTAGTTTAGTGCACGTAAATTAACATCACATCATCACATATATATTGTCACAGTATCTGATCGATGACGCCTTGTATATAAACTCACACAGCACTGCACTTTTTAATTTAAAACCAGTAGTGCAGTTCATTATTTATGCTTTTCAGGTTACCAACAACCCGGGTATGGGCCTCCACAGCAGCCGTATCCCCAGGGAGGTCCTGGTTACTCCCAGGCCACCCCCGGTTACCCACAAGGGCCTCCTGCTGGATATCCACCCCAACCAGGCTACCCCGTGCAGGGTGCAATGCAGCCTGGTTATCCGCCACAGCCTGGACGGGGTAGGTTGTCTGAGCTTTCTTGTTCATGGTAGTTGACACCACTGGCCAGTGTACATGAGTGATTTTTGTAAGATTTGTTGGTCGACACTATCACGCGATGTCATGTAAATATCCTCACAGGGCCAATTTGTGTCTGTGAAATTGGAGGTAGGTCCAAATAGACGGACATTCGGTCACAGTTTTGGAGCATTGGCCAAACAGGGACTGTTACGACTAACACCCATCGTGAACTTACACCAGAGCTCAAATCGGTAGTGATGTGAGTCAGAATCTAGATCGCAGTGTCTAGATACATCACTTGTCTAAGCACACACATAATTTACCTGCCCATTGCCATTTGGGTGAATAGTGAACGTTTCTCAGGATAGTTCGTTTTCATGTTGAAATTATTATTTTGTCATATCCAAACTTGTTTTTGCCTTTGTTGTCTTATCAAGGCGACTTCATCAGTACTAATGACATTGGATGACGTCATCGTACATGTCATCCAATGTCATTAGTACTGATGAAGTCGCCTTGATAAGACAATGAACATTTCTACAAAGGTAAAGACAAGTTTGGATATGTCAAAATAATAATTTCAATATCCTTGGGTGAAATTATTGTAATTGCGTTCAAATCCTATTATTATTATAATATTCTGTTGTGGGTAATCAGTGAATCAGTGTGGTGGTTTTATGCATGTTACACGTTGTGAGTGTGCTTTAAGTTTGTTTGTACATTGTCTTAATCAGTGCATCGGAAGGCCAAATTATACAAGATGGGTGAGTAAGTAGACAAATAAAGGTTTGTTGTACTTAAATGTTATGAATTTTATTAATACTAGTACAGTACAGGAAGGATGAAAAGGAACAATACATGACATTGCAATGTACTATAGTGTAATAGACTAATGCTGTGGTATGATATAAATATGTTTGTACAAGCAGTGCTGTCTATGGGGTGAAATTATGGAACTTGGTACACAGAATTTGAAAACACCATTAGGCCACAGTTTTTATTTTTAGGTTTACAGATTTTTACAGTCATGTCTAACATCGGAGGAAGGGAAAAAATAAAAAATGTTTTACTGTTATGTCAAACACAGGATGGGTTAAAAAGAGACAAGAGAGATGAAGGGGAAAGGGTTAATCAAGGCCAGTTGTTGTTGTTTTTATAGTTTTTGTATGGATTATTACAATAGTGTTTAAGGTAGCTGTGGCGGATATTATATGCCTGTCTTGAATTGGTTAGTTACAGTAGAAGTTTTTAAGATAAATTAACCATTTCTTCACAGATTGTAGATTAAATATTACATGATATTCCATATTAATAACATTTGCAGTTATTCATTTATTTGGTTGTTACAATTTTTTTTTACATTTTGTATAATTGTAAAAAATAGCCATAAAATGCAAAATTATTTCGTTTTGAGAAAATCCCCAAAGAAATAAATGACACATAAGTATGTAGATAAGATATATGTTGGTTAACATAAACGAATTACGTCTGCTACACCACCGTGAATGAATTAAGCAAAAGTTGAATGACAGCTTAAAGTGGCAGTGTATGTTTGATACAAACCCTTCACCAATCGTAATTCAATATCATATTATGTTGCCTACATGTAAGACGCGTTCATACGCCAAATTGCAATGTCTTAAGTATTGTAGTTTTTCTAAAATAAGAAATTAAGCATCATTTCCTGGTTATTAATGAAAACACAATCTCAACAAATCTTTGTTTTTGTGTCCAAATTTACAGTCTTTCACTGGTGTTTTACATATTGTTGACAAAACATGACCATTTGTAATATTGACACGTCCCCTTAATTTGCTGTCACAATCTGGCGGGGTCACCAGGTAACATATACGTTGCCATTTCCATTAGTGTCAAAGGCACAATAAACTACGTTAGCGCTGATATTTGCTGGTTTAAGGACATGATTTAGTTAGATAGATATAATACTGATGTGTACGGGAATCACAGTAACCAGACGATATGTTCTGCTTTCACGGCGAACAAATATAGCTGGTTCAAACATCATAGCAATATGTTGGCAACACGTTACAGCTTGACCACAGCCCGGGGCATATGGCTACGCCTGGAAATAGTCCGTCTATGTTTCATAATTCATTTTGAAACTTTCATGACTATGAAAATCACTTCTCTTACAGAACATTATTTATACCAATTTTGCACGAGACTGATCATTTGTATTAGCAGTCGGAGAACAATGAGTTGTCTGCGTAGTAATGCGGTACAAGGTGGAGATAAAATACTAATTTAAATGTTATTGCCAAAAAAATTGTAAACGAAGTATGTGAAATGTGTTATATTTGAGGTACGTACATTTCATAGATAATAATTTTTTAGTTAATCACCATTCTTTCTGACTTAAACTTTAATACACTGCTCCGGTGTTTGCATTTTTACACATGTATTTTATTTGGTATATCATTATTAAATTCCAAAATACCACATGATTTCTTATTATGAACTAAAACAGTGGTGTTCTTATGTCAGGTTGCCAGCAACTATTAATTATTACAGGTTAAATGTTTTTTCTACATTAGTTTTAATGTACTTTCTCAATTCGATTACAAGTGGCTGTGGCATAGTTGCTAATGTGCCTTATGGATATCATGCATATATGTTTGTGTGCACAGAGTATCATTTAAAACCTGCATTTGAAGGGCACTGAGGAAGATTGGAGTTGATTCAGGAATGAGGAATATAACAACACAATCAATAGTAAGAGATTGCTGACCCTAAACTAAGCACAACAAAATGGACAAAGTAGGCAACACAGTGGAAACAAGCAGCACAAGAAAGACCACTGTGAGGAAGGAAGTGTTAGTGAAGGATAACAACTTCAAATATCTTGGCAGCTTCACCTCTACAGACAGGAACATTGAAAAAAGAAATCTCCACAAGGATCGGCATGGCAGCACAAATCTTCAACAGACTCACCAACACCTGGAAATCCATTACTCTCCACACGGATCACACCAAAGCCAAACTGAAAATATACAGATCCAATGTTCATTCAGAAATATGGAGGACAAACAAGAGGTTTTGATGAAAGGTGCCTCAGAAGAATCCTGATAATAAGACTGGATCTTCCATTAAAAGTTTGAGGCTGAACTATCTGGAGTCATTATGTCCAAGACAGTCGCATCAGACTGCAAAACATGCCGGGTGGACTTCCACCATAGTAGGAATTACTTATGTACCTTGTCTGGGTTTTGTGTGACTAATTCAGATATTTGTCCATATTTGTTTATCAGGCATAAGGCAGATTTAATGGAAGTTACCACGGTGTGGGTAGGTGTGGGCAGTGTCAAGAACAGCCTGACATAAGCTGACACTGTATAAACTCTGTGTAAGCTAAGGTTAAGTAGTTGACCTAGAATAAACTACAGTAGCACAATGTAAAATTATGTAGGTGTGTCACACAGTCCACGCTGCTGTTAAAAACTTCATTACAACTTATTGAGAACTTTATTCATGAGGCATTTGTATAGCAGAAGGTAGTATATTGCACTATACTACTGTATATGGCACGGTATCACCAAGGGATATTAATTATGCAGAAGGTTTAATTAAGCTGCATACGCGAAGGCACGTTAAATGTTTCATGTTGGTAAACAACCAGTATATAGTGTTGTTCTCTGAAACTATGGACACAAACTGATAAATCAAAGTTATACACCTGTCAATTGCATGATGCACCACATGACTCCCGGACTCAAATTTCAACTTTGGTGGGTTACAGATATGTATGGGGGTGCGTCAATGTCCATCAAGGTCCGCTGCAGCAAGACTGCACCAATCTGGAAAAAAACATCACCTGTTATTTTTTTTATTTGACTTTATGTACTATTACATAAACCCTAACATCACTAAACCTTTTCAGTAGTGTTAAAAATAATAAAATACACAAGTAATTTTCGAAGCCAAAGAACACCGTGAGAAATGTAACAATAATATTACCACACATAGATAGTGAGAATTGGTTATATACTTTTATTAAAAATTAGTTATATATTTTATTAAAACAACTTCCATTGTACACATTTTCAAACAATGCTTAAGATAAATTATTTAAATTACACAAATTGATGCTCCTTTTATTTTGTTTCACCATGTAGGTACTTCTGTGTGTTATAGTGATAATTTCAGTATCATTACTCTTTTAATTCCTTGTTGCTACACAATGAAAAGTGTATCTAAAACGTATGTTTCTAGTTTCATTTTACAGACCAGTGTATCCATGCACACGTGACACACAAACACAGAATAATATGACAAAATTAAGCAAATAAGTTGTTCTTATCACTGAAGAAACATTTGATTGGACAGAGTGGACATTGAAACATTGCCCAGCTGATCAGATACCATTGTGTAGTGGAACTTGTTAGATGGCAGTCTATATAATGAAGTAGTGTTTAGTTTGTTTGCCACTGTATCTTGTAAAGTAATAATGGTCTGTTTCTTGCATTTGATGAGGGGTTAGGGGGCCCGGACTCCCCTGATTTCATGGGATTGCCACTGCCCTCTGGTGTGGAACAGTTTTCTCGTCTTGAGAAATAAACTTTGTAGATTGTAGAACATATTTTTTTAAAGTATAAAATTTTGTCAAGCATGAATGTGCGTGCGTGCATGTGGTTGTGTGTCTGTATGTTTTTATTTGGGGTTTAAAAAGACCAGTATTTGTACTTGACCAAGTGTACATATAATAAAAAAATATTTATTGAACAATTGTGAGGTAATTTTTACTTGTATTTGTACATAATAGGTTTTGTTGTATACTGTACATTAACATGTGCTTGACTACCTGCCCTGCCCTGGTTGACATGCCTCATGTTTATAGGACCGACTACTGTGGTCATTCAGCCTGTCCAAACCACCACTGTGGTCCAGCAGTACAGAGAGTCGCCCGTCCAGACCGTGTGCCCCTACTGTCAGGCCCAGATCATGACGGCCATCAGCTACGATACAGGCACCTTCACGTGGCTCATTGCGGCCATTGTCTGCCTTGTTGGGTACGTACGTGTGTTTTTGTGAGTGCTTACACTTAGGACAAGAAACTATACCAAAATCTGGCCATTTTACATTAAACGTCCTTCCTCAATGGTTTCTTTGATCCAGTGCCCACAATCACTGTTTACTGCACTTACAAAAATCTGAATGGGTTTGGATTAAAAGGAATCTACAACGTCTTTCATTGGATAATTGATACCCAGCTTGTTGGGAGGTTTTGTATGATTACAATGTCCCAATTCCATGATTTTTTTTTCTCAAAGCATATCTAAATTAACAGTGTTATACTTCATGTTTAAATTTTTTGCTGTAGTATATTTGCTCTAAAAAATTATAAAAATATAAAATGCCAATATGACAGAGCACTAACTCGTCCAGTGAAAAGTAAAAAAAAATTTATTTCACCTTCAAATGTCTGTTGGTTGGTCATTTAATGTGCAGTAAAGCGGTCTCTATGTATGTAGTGAATGTTATTCATCGCACGTGCGCGCACATATACACACTGAACTAAGTTTCCATGAACTCGTGCTATTCGTTTTGTAGCGCTGCACCTACATATTGTTTTAGAAAGATTGTTCTACTAACATCAGTTAACCTGTCATGTGACGCTTGCACTGTACATTGGCACTTGTGGACATGTTAATGCTTTCAACTAATGCAAGCATTAGCGTAATGCAACTAGTGCAAGCATTAGCGTAATGCAACTAGTGCAAGCATTAGCGTAATGCAGCTAATGCAAGCATCAGTGTAATGCAGCTGATGCAAGCATTAGCGTAATGCAGCTAATGCAAGCATTAGCGTAATGCAGCTAATGCAAGCATTAGCGTAATGCAACTAGTGCAAGCATTAGCGTAATGCAGCTAATGCAAACATCAGCATATACACTACTCTAGTGGTTTGGATGCAGTAAGCTACATGTCCAGTACTTCAAAGAATACACATTTGGTCATTGATAGTGAGAGGTAAGAGAAAAACCAACAGTGGTGATATTGTTTAGCTTGATGTTCTTGCAACATACTAATAGTTGTCTGAAATCTGGGTTTGACTGAAAACTGATGAGGATGATAATAAAGTAATTAGATATAAGATAAGACTCAAGAGTTGTACTACTGTATTTCACCATCTTACGGAGTTGGAAGCAGATTACTGTGAGTCAAGCAATATGTGACTTGTGTCACGCAAAACGTAGCAGACCGCATGTTTTTTTTTCGGTGAGAAATTGTATTCACAGTGATGACACCAGAATGATGCTGTCAACATAGAGGTGTTTCTCTAAGTCACCAAGGATTTCACAGAACATTCATTTCAAGAATATAGTGAATAAAATTTTGCAGGAATTGATACAAAGTTCTCGCTTGAATGTTAGAGAAATTAAAATCTTTTTGCTAGAACTGCTGAATAATGTTGGTAATGTGTATCCTTGGTATTATGTGTGGGTTGAACGAGCTGTTTGACTGTTAAAATAAAAGCAACTCCTTCGAAGGTGGGCGGTTCTGAAAGGTGGTAAGTCCTCACAGTCACTGTTGATTCACTGACATATAAGGAGTCCCTATCCCCACTTTTACCCCTGAACCAGGAGTAAAGGCAAATATAGTTGTGTATTCACACAGCTCCACTGTGTAAATGGCCCTCAAAACCAAGCATCTCCTAGATTTCTCTCACATTGGGAGTATTACAACTCGCACAGTAGTGCCCAGATGTCGTTCAGGTAACTGCACAGAAGAAAAGAACATGGGTTGGTCATCTAACAAGACAGATGCAAGATGGATATGAAATCACAGCATTCTTTCAAGTCATGGATCAAAGAGGCACATGACAGAGCCAAGCAGCACTTCGGAGAGGTGTTCACCTTGCATTGGGGAACAATGATTAGATGGTAAAGATTCAGGGTGACCACACTCAAAACGGTGCCCATACCACATAATGTAACATCATTATTTTATTTTAGATGATACATTTACAATTTAATATATTAAAAAATATATTAAGTTGTTTTGGTACCATTTTGTGTGGTCATCCTGTAACTTGTGTGTTTGTGAATAAAGCTAATATTTTGATGCATGCACATTCTCCACGCAGTTTTGCTTTGACTACACAATGCACCACATGGATGGGAAATTGTCTAACAAGAACATGTATGTTCTATTATTCGTTGTATCGTGTCTGTAAATTATGTTAATTAAACCATGTCGGAAAGATATCGCTCAGTGCAAAACATTTGTCTAGTTATGGGTCCTATTTGCATTGGCACCTTTTAAGCAACAAATGTTGTGTGACATATGCAGCTTTAACCTGCTCCTTCAATTAATATATTAATTACACTGCTTTACTTTAAAAGTGTGTCATTGAATAAATTGCAACAATACTGTAAGCAGATACAAACAGACATACCATCAGTGAGGCAAATAATATACCTTGATGTCCTTGTGTTGCCCATTTCCTGTAGGTGTAATCTGGGTTGTTGCTTCATTCCCTTCTGCATCGATGACTGCAAGGACGCAATTCATTATTGCCCCAACTGTCAACACCAGATTGCCACATGGACTCGCATGTAATTAGGCCTGACATCCATGTAAGGATTATTATTTGTTTAGAGATATCCAGGGTGTGTACAGTAGCATAAAAGCTTTTAAATTGGATATTGCATTTTTAAGTCCTTGAAGAGGTAATTAAAATGGAATTTTTTTTAAAGAAATGTCATTAAAAGGTAAGGTTCGGGCAGGAAACGCTGCTTTTCTCCTCAGTCCCACTTTCACGCTTTTTTGATGAAATGTCCCACTTTTTTATAACTTTCATAATTGTTAATGTTTATAAAAAAAATTAGTATAGGAATAATGATGTTTCCTGCTTTTCCCGGATATTTCCCATGAACACTTTCCCATGCACCTATGTTGACACCGTAATATATTTTTAGTTAAAATCACAGATTCTAAGTAACAATGCATTCTCCAGGGGTTGGTGATAGATCTAAACCACTTGTGATATGAGGATGGTCTGTACACAAAGTTAGTCTTTGTTAAGTCATCTTGATTTAATGAGAAACGTGTTCAATTCTTATTTCTTCAGCATATATTTTATTGCGTCTGATTGTTCTGAATATGAATTGTGTTAGCGTTTTGCGGATACACCAAAAAATGTAAGTACACTGTACCTACAATGTATGTGTGACTTGTTATAATTTACGTGAGTTATTTAATCTGTATGAACTGTCTTAAACGTGATTATACTGTGATACTGATGTTCTCCATTTTCTCTACTGAAATTCTCCATTCAGTCTATGTTGTTAACAGACTCCAGCAAACAAATACAAATTTTGTGGTGTGGCCTTGTTTGCATAGCATCAAACAGATAACATACTCTCCCAACATGATGATTATATCCTGGTGTGCAATGGTTAATAATAGTGTTCTGATAGTAACTGAATTTGTTTGATGATTCTATGACTGTGGCCAACGTTATAAGACTTTTTTAATTAACATTTTACAATGCACATAGTTGTTGTGGCCTTGTGGGTATGTCGGACGATGATAGTTTATTCATGCATAGGCAGGTCCTAATGTTAATCATGATAACTACAGTTTTTATGTTTCTGTGATTAACACCTGATGCTGATAATGCTAAAAGACTGAGTATTAGAATGATTAAAGTTGTTTTATTCAAGTGAATCTATAACTTTTTGATTACATAAAACATGACTTTGTAGACACCCTCTTTAAATAGCTTATCCAACATAAAATTTTGTCAGTGCACTGTATTTAATGTGTGTCCAGTGAATTCAATCTGATTTTCGAATTTCTGGGTAACGGTCGAATGTGATAATGCAATATATGCTGAGCTGGATTGTAAAACAAGTAAACATGTATCAGTGTTTTGCATATCAATTCTCGTACTAAAGATTACTGTTGCCTACAATGTTTTAATTCCATGTTTTGCATTAATTATCCAGCCGGAGTGTGGACATGTTGTTTTTATTGTGTACTGAGTATGTGTAATGTATGTGAATATTTTGTCACTTGTATGACGTGGTTCCATAGTACAAATTATTAACGTGATAAAGCTTGTATCTGTTTTGTTGCAAAGGTCTGTGTAAGGACTGGAACTGGCCTTAGAACGTATGACAGCTGTTTAAACTAAGATGAACAGGAAACTAGCGACACAAATATGCAACACCCATATGTAGTACTTACAGCGTGCATTATTAGGGGACATGTCTGGGTAACACAATGTCTCATGGTTAACGTGACGTAAAAATGTGGTTATTTGTGGAATAAATAAACATTTTAATACCGCAATGTTTGTAGTTATTTTAGGACGACAGCACTGCCACATTAAATTTATCGTACAAGAAAAACTTTCTGAGCGAACTCCATACTTTTGTTTTCTTACACAAGACAATTGTATAGTTAGTTAAGAATTACTCATATTTCACTATTTGTAATCTCTCCGCTTCCACACACTAGGGACACTATTGTGTTGAGATTCCCAACTACAACTTGTAGTAGAAGTAGACTTGACCATTGTTTGATGTTTATTCTTAGTGTTAGGTGAGAGAATATTTGGTGCGCGCGTACACTCGCACGCACACACACACACACGCACACACACGTAACACAGCGTAACTGTTTGTTTTGTTGTATATAGGTGTGACCTGGGCTGCTGCTTCATTCCCTTCTGTATCGATGGCTGCAAGGATGCAGTTCACACTTGCCCTAACTGTCAGCAGCAGATCGCTCGCTGGAGTCGCATGTAAACCGTTTTGACACTCACATCGCACGCTGGAACGTAAAACACAGTCTCGACGTTCACGGCGCTCACTGGAGGCGCATGTGAACAGTCTGTCTCGATATTCACGTAAGAATCGCCGTTCGTTTGTGTTGATGTACCAATCTGGGCATATTTGGGGTTTCGCTAAATGTATTTAATTGCACAGTACTGCATAAATAAATGAGCAGGTGTGGGGAATAACAACAAATGCCATGCGGCAAACGTTTGTTGAGGTCAATATGTGTAAAAGATTTTACTAAAGATTTGAGATTGTATTTGAATATGTGCATGGTGTGATATATGCGTGTGCCTCCCTATACAATATATATATTTGATATCACGTTTATGTGCACTGACTTTCTTTTTATCCAACATTAATAATATCATGTTGACATTCCCAGAACCCGTTTGTATTTTCCCCGGTGACAAATACGACTTGTTGGGTGTCTGATCCAAGCATGATACTGGGTTGCTACTTGGTAGCGCAGAGATATTGATTGTAGTGTTGCGGATTTTACTGCTGGAAATGATCTGATATTGTAAGCTTACTCAGCGATGGGCAAATAGAGTGTTGTTATTTTGCCTTGTTTAAGTTTATGTACCTGCACCAGACATGGATATTTCACATTGCGCATATTGTGAATAATACATACGTATTATGCTATTTTTTCATGTTGGAGAAAACCGCACTATATTTTTGGTTTTTGTCGATTCAAAATAATGCAGCTGTTTCTTATCATTCTGCAAGTACCCAGCAATGTATGTACTATACTATATAAAATGCAGCAAGTGTGCATTATAGACAACAGGAGGGCGTATAGTTTGAACTCACAACGCACGGACTTTGTCCGGTATTAGTTTCGGGTTGTGTTTTGTCCACGCACATGCGCACATTTGTGGCACCACGATTTGTGGATCTTATTGTTTTGTTAATGTGTACGATTCCGACAAAGTTACATATAAATACCGTTTATATTACACAAGTCTGACGCCAGTGGTCAGAGATCGATTGTGTATACAGTGATAACTACTTTCGAATTTATATTGGAATGCAGTCACACATGGTGATGCGTAAGTATGTTGACTAACCAAACAAAATGGAACATGATTTTAATGCGGTATTAACAAAAATAACACTTGTTGTTTTAATCGTATCCAATGTACTTGCGAGTGTGGTACTTTTAACCAAATTACTGATATGCAGATTCTGGTCTAACTACCAAACTCGTGTGCGCAGGTTCAGGTGATACCTGGTGTCAAGTGTTATAATAAAGATGTCTATTAACTGAATCAGCATGGTTCGGAGTGTTTAGACAACCATTGTGAACCTGTCGTTTCGACGCAGGCGCTGTTTACGTTTGTCTCACTTTAAAACAAAATACGTTTCTGCAAAACGGGAGTAAAAGAAGTCACTCTCAAATGGTACATTGCCAGTGTGTCAGTACCTAGATCGTATAATGAAAATGGGCAGTGTAGCTATTGACGCATTGCTAATGAACCGTTGTAACTGAATTCTGGTTTCATCTGTTTCCGACAAGGCATTTGTTCTAATATTTGACAAACGTAATATTTAGTATTAAAAGGCGTTTCTGGTTTTTGAGAACGTACTCATTTAGGTTTGACATGTGCTACGCTACATAACATTGTTTTATCAAAAAGGTGACCACTTCGCTTTAGGGTGTGTAAAGGTTGGATATACTCTAGTTAGCTACGATGGACGGGACTGCAAACTATTGCTTTCCATGTGTTACTTTTACTTATATTGAAAATTGTATTAAGTATCCAAACAGTGTCTGGACATATGTGAAGCAAGGTTTGTCGTGGTGTTTCTGCACGTGTAGTCTTTCTTTGAACGTTCTGTTTTTAAAGGGCCTGGGTGTTTGAAGAAGTTCACTCCTCGACGTTATAACAAATATAGAGATGACATGAACTTAACAGGGAAACTAATCACGAATGGATTTTATGTAACTCCTTAATAGTACTATACAAATATGTCTTTATTTTTATCCAGATTAACAAATTGCACGATGTTCACATAGTTGCATTACTATTAAATGTGTCGGTATGATGTGCGAACGATGCGTTGCTATTGTGTTTTCCCATTGTAGAGTCATGTAGACATACACCAATAATATGAAGCAAAATACTGATTATTCATTAGTTGAACGATAAAATAAAAAAATATGAAAGCAACATATTAAATCATAACAGTAGTGGAAGTGGCAAAGCAATCTGTCGGTAGTTGACACTTGTAATAGATCGATAACTATCGACAGTAGTATAAAAATATAAAAAACAGCGGGTGCTAGTTGATAACTCGACAGCAGAAGCTTCAAGTTTGCGAAAAACAGCTGGCCACGGAGTATTACAGGAGCAAAGAGGGTTGGTAGAAGGAGGATGAATGGCATGAGTGAAGAGATTGGGTTGCAGTTCGGCTTAACAGGAAGAACAGTTACAATTAAGCCACATAATGTGTGCAGGTCGTTTGGTGCAGATGGCGGAAAACTGAGCCAAAGGCAATGCCATAGGTAGACGTAGGGAAAGGGAAGACCAAAACGGAGATGGGAAGACTGCGATAAGAAGGTCTAGACTAGCCTCATTCATTGAAAAAAATATGTTCACGTCACCTCAGAAGGATTGTACGTACGGTGCGACGTCACACCAGGAGCTACGAAACTCAAAACAGGAGAGGCGGCGAGCAGCTCGAATACGCTATAATGTGACCGTTATCTGTTTATGATTTTTAACCTTGTCTTTCAGCATGCAATTGCTAATGTAAGTATTCGAGGCGAAACACTGAAATTAAACAGATAACGGTCACATTATGAATATTATTAACAAACATCCGTGCATATATCCGCCTTGTCGTTCAGCATGCAATGTAAATATGATATTCGAGGGGAAACACTGAAATTAAACAGATAACGGTAACATTATATTAACAAACATCCGTGTCAGTAACAAATTATCAATGACCGTGCATTCTGCTTTGTGAGAGCGACAAACGGTGCCGCCACACGGAGGCTGAATAATCGAGGATGAAGTAATCGTTGATCCCTACATTAATCGGAAAAAAATCAAACCCGTTGTTTCGGAGAGTTTGGTAACATGGCGTCCAAAAATGTAAGTAAAAATGTGAAGTGTAGAGGTCGGCGTAGAATTCAACCTATTTAATAGAATATGCCGTTTAAGAAAATCTGAAGAAACATTTTGTGCAAGAAATCGATATACCAAATCACTAATAGCTACTTCATCTATTCAGTGCAAACACATGATTATTCAAAAAGTTGTTTTGAGTGAAAAATGTGCGCGTGGAAACCGGTAGAATTCAACTTATATCCTTGGCAAACCGTACTGACAATAAGTGAAATACATGCATAAACGTAATTCAGCCGTTTGTTGATTATGTTATAACTTTCCAATTATTTCAACTTTTACGACAAGTTATGCTTGTCATAGACATAGGCATAGGCCATAGGCATAGCTCTTGCACATGCTTTATAAAACACCTACGCAAAGACTTGTAGTGAATATATAAACAATTTTCTCGAACATGTAACGCGTTTGAATTAGTTCCACTTTTGTGACAAGATTGGCTTACCATACATCTTCCATAAAAGGGCAATTATTATCACGTAGCCAAGAAAGAGACACGCACCAGCAGACGCTCAATAGTAATGTCTGGTAAGCATACAAAGTGATTTTTTATCTAGGTATGAATATCATAAATTGTTCCGTGTTATATTATATATCAAAATATATTTTGCTAAGACAAGACTCTATCGTTCTTGTCGTAAACATACGCTGTGACGTCTTTCACGCGAGACCAGGCGAGATTTCAATAGGTTGAATTTAGGAACGAATTGAATTCTACACCGCTGACTATGTCTATAACTTGCAGTTTCTTTAGAGTAGTGAGGTTTACATAATATTGCCAGTGTCAGTGCTGTGCGATGATATGGTACAGGTGATACCTAGTGGCGAACGCAATTAATAATAATAATACAATATCAGGGGCGTAGCTAGGTATAAATTCATGTGGAAGCACACCTCTAAGACTCAGTAAGATGGGGTCCGGGTGTCCATTTTTTAAAGCAAACTGAACATTGATTTTGTATTCTGGTGCATTTTTAAGTCAAATAAAACTTTAAAAAGAATGCCCCTCCGGCCATGGAGAAAAACATGACCTGCCAATGATTTTGCAGTTTATTAAGATTGTTTACATGCTTCAATTGCATGTTTACTATGTCCCCTATATATAACTAATTATAACAGTTAGTGAAGCGTTGTCGCAATACGTGTACATGTACAACAATATCATTCTAAATCATTGGAGCACTAAGAATCAATCCTGATAAGTATATTAATTATTAGACAAACGCAAACCCTTTGCAATAAAAACAGCCATGTAATCATAAGCCTAAAAAACATGTAGCTTTTGTAGGCAATGACAATGCTTCGGTAATAAGTGTTTACAAAATCATCATATCTACACAAAGCTTGCTACCTTCTCGTTCGTTTGAGCGGAATTGTAGCATTAAACGAATGAACTGGTGGATGATGCATTCTGCATCTAACGTTTTATCCCTGTGGACAAAACGTTAAGCCCGCCGTACACATACCGACTTTTAGTCGCCAATAGTTTGTTTGCCGACAACTACCCGTCGGCCGACCGATTTTTAGCATACCAGATGCCCACAAAACTTGTTGCTAAGTGTTGGATGAGAACATACACATAACGACTACATTGAGTTGCCAACTGAAAAAGTAGTCGCCAACATATTGGCAACTGAAAAATCGGTATGTGCGTGGAGGGCTTTACGCCTTTAGGGCCACTCCCGACAGGCAGTCAGTTCTCATCGTGGCGTCGCGTGAAACTAAATGACCGCTCTGCTATGGCAGTCGAGAAAGACTTCACAAGCAGTATCACAACTGCTGTATACATGTTAGAGTACAGGACACGATTGCTTTCCTGTATCGTGTCATCGAATTGGGTCTCTCAGCGACATTCACCTTCTCCCATTTTGCCTTGCATTGTGTAGCTGACGCAGACCAGCTGGCATGTCGTCTTGGAACGACTCGTGCAGCTAGACAATCTAGTGTCAGATTCACCCGTGGTGTAAGATACTGGGCCACGTAGTGATTCTGAGCTCCTAACAGAGGTGTGTCCATTTCCTGCAGCAAGTGATCCACGAACGGCAGATACAATTGCTCTCATCCAGTACTGGCTGGGCGTGTCAGTTATATCAGCGGGTACGGTATCAGGGATGATGCCGCTATCTAACGTCACGTCATCTCAAATCTTTCCGCTGGCTCTACAGCACTATCAAAAATGCATTCCATACCTTTGGCTCGGGTTGGCGGCTAGGCGATTATAGTGGTTGCCTCTTTGGCAGAGGTTACACTGTTTGGACTGTAGGAATGTGGTCAGAGGAGGCCGACTTTGGAAGACACAGACAAGCTCAATTATGACTAGTGTTATGATATTGCAGATTAGTTATGTTGTTCATACCAGCGTGTACATCCTCGTCGGGTTTAGCATTAAAGACACGCAACCTCTGGACTGAGTGTAGTTGCAGGAGAAGGGTCTTTGCTGATATGCACACTAGTCAAGTTAACATTGTGTCCTTTGCAGTGAGTGTAGACGACGCCGGGTAGGCCCTGTTAGCTTGCACTCCACGATGGATGCCAGCCAGATTAGGGATGGACCATTCAATTTCTGTGGGCGGGTAGAAAATATTTATTTGCCATATTGATGTGGAAGCACGTGCGTACGGCTATTTGCGCGCCTGAATTTATTATAAACGTCTTAGAAATATACTTCCGAGACCGAGTATTATTATTGTTTATTGAATGCAACGATGTCTTCAGCTAAATAAAATCAAATCGGAGGGTAATCAGAGCGAAAGGATCTCGCCTTTCATGCGTGATGTGTTTAGACCCAGTGCATTCGCACAAAACACAAAAAAACTCATGCGTTAGCCGCCCCCCACCTCCAACCGGGCTCTTTGTGGTCAACCACTTGAGACAACAGCACGCACGTACACTTACAAATAATGGGCACTCCCTCTTGTAGCGGTGATTTTGCTTTCGCCAGATGGTGGCAGTTTGAAAAAGAACGCTGCCAACTTTAGCCCAGATTATCCAGGCTCTGTGTTGTGGCGCCACCGTTTGTCAAACACATCATCGCCTGTGTGCACCCAGATTCTGGATGCATATAAATTAGCAAATTAAGATGTTCATCCTGGCATTTGGCTAATTCATGAAATAAGATTGAACTTTTATCAGTTTATACGATGCAATTAACTTTAAACATTGATTATATTGACACAACTGTCGGACTGAAAAAATAAATCAGGCAGAAAAATATAGTGTAGCGTCTCGATAATGATGCTGATTGGCTTCGTGGGAACGCGTACACAAAATGGAATGGTGACAATGGGTAACAACGAAATCACGCCTCTGCGGCCAGACTCTCTTTTCAGCGAATTCACGAGGGCGATCGAGAGTCGGAGAAGCTAGACTATGCCAACATACTATTCATTGTGAACTGGCGGCAGTAAAGTTTCAAACCGGTCAGAAACAAAATAAAGATTGTATTACGTGTAGGGAAAGGTGGGGCATGTCCGCACGCTGAGGCATGTCCGCACGCTGAGGCATGTCCGCACGCTGAGGCATGTCTGCACGCTGAGGCATGTCTGCACGCTGAGGCATGTCCGCACGCTGAGGCATGTCTGCACACCTCATTTTTGACTAAACCGCGTAGTATTTCGTTTTAAAACTGTTCTACGGTAGCATCTCACTCATACATCGAGCATTTGAACCCACGAATTTAACTCCTTTGCTTCGGTAAGAAATTATAAACTAAAAGGTTGTTTTTGTAGAATCTCATGTATTTTTTTTTTACTTCAATTTATACCTAACTCACAGTCTCAATAATATAAACATATTGGTGTATGTATGCATTTTTTTAATGTGTTTCATTAATGTTGTCGTTGCACAAATGCATTGCACTACCATAGACCGCATGTGCGTGAAAATTGACAATCTTCCCCCGCCAGTCGTTTTGGGCATATCCGGATAGGCGTGTACGGATATGCCCCAGTCGTGTGCGGATATGCCCCAACGCGGATATGCCCCAATAATTTGCATAACGTGACGGCATGATGTAGATGTTACGCCTACACGAATAATCATCAGCTAACCAATGTTGGCGCATTTGACCTCCAAATAATACTTACGGTATACCAGCAAGCTATATGATGTTCTGCAGCCTGACATTTACCTTTGCAGTGCGTAATTTGCTCTGTAGTAAAGGGCCTGATATACTCGGTGTATGTTCTCACATACCTGTGCGGATATGCCCCAGTCCCATGGGGCATATCCGCACACCAGTGATCAATGCATGTTGATATTAAATATATACGTTTTTCTTAGTGGGGCTAAAGTTTGATAATTGGTAGTTGTAAACCATTTTACCATTCTGGCGCAAACAACCACCTTCCGTTATGCGCTATATTGCTTATTCACTTTGAGGCAATCATTTTATAAAAGTTACGGCGCTAACCAATCACACAGCGAGTGTCTGTTTTCTCGGTGCAAACGAAAGTTCGGGTCCCAAACGAAAACAGTTCCTCGGGTATTCGTCTTCCATTTTGTTTGACATATACACCCGCGTTAGTGCTGCCTTCTCGCTTCGCTTATTATTGGGTCATCCAACATTCTTACACACGCAAGGGCCAAAGCCCCAGCCAATGGTGATGATTGGTTCGGTGGTAGAAATTATGGTCATATACTAGGAATATGATTAGGGATGTGAATGAAAATTGCAGATCTATTTAGAAATTTTTTTTGTTATGATAAATATGACAATATCTATGGCTGTTGCTATAAAAAAATTTAATGTGAAAACAGCTTCAGAATCGATAAAGTACTTTTCGCGATATGTTGTTTTGAAGACCATTTATTTTTAGCATTCCTGGTGGCTATTTTTATTTTATTTTACCATATTAGCTTTAAATTGATATACATAATAATATAGGTGTGCGGAGTGTGAGAAGCTTCTGCGGCGAGAAATTTTTTTTTCACGAATATTAAAAGTATTCATAATAAATAATACTAATGGATGGAATTTGGAGTTACAGACTTGAATGCATAGCCGTGGGTTTCGCCTATGCCGTGTGTAAACAATACGGGAATCACCACACAAAATGAACAACTTAGACATTTCAATTAGACAATCAGTAAACATATTATGCCAAAAATAAGTAAAAAATATGTTACTAAATAAATATACATTTAAACAATAAAAAGTCCATGTCATAAAAAATCATTAATAAGTCACTAAAAAGTCACTGCGATGTCAATCGGGACCTGCAGTGAATGCAGATCCGTGCCCAACGCCGTCGGCAGTGTCGTCCGCGGTCGACCACCGAGTTGGCGAAGCATTTTGTCGATCGCGCGCTGAGCGAGTGCATCGGGTGACGTACGGAGCATGTTCTCGTACAGACGCTATCAGGACGGCTTCGCGGAATGACCCTGATTTTAACAGTAGTAATGTGAAAAATAAAGCCACTTCTTGACAATATCACGACGATGAGACGAAACAACAAATTCTTTCTTTGCCATTTTTCATAACGTTACCAGAAACTGCTGCGGAGCTGTTCGAGAGTTCCCGGATTGTTTTTGAAGTAGGTGCCCCTAAACGCGGGCGAGGCCACGTCGAAATTATCAGACAAAAATCGCCCGAAGAGCATCTTCGAAGCACGTTTCTGTAGTAAATGTTTCAAGTTGAAAATAAATGGATATTCCACAAAATAGTACTAATGCCATGCATTTTATTCCAAAGTACCAACATAATTATGACCTATGCGTAGTTACGTAGAAGCAAGTTGAAAGTCCACCAAGTTGCAGATTCTTGTCCGACTGAATTTGCGGCGCCGTTTGTTGACATCTATGTCATAAGCATAGTCAACCGTAGTTGATTCCATTACAAGTAAGACTCATAATCAACATTGTCTGATGTAGAGCTACCAGGAGATTTACAGAAGTATGACAATCCTTAGAAATTCTAAGACGTAATGCTAATTTTGAAAGCGCACGATCAAACAATTCGGTCAAAGTGCAGTGTCTCCTCCCAAGCTCAAGATCTCAACGCCTGAAGCCAAGGCCAAAACATAGCGTTATCACGTATGTGATATGATGATAGGGTGAGGATATGGCAGTATATTATTACCAGAGATTCCCTTAGCTAGTGCCAAACAATGTTAACCAATTCCAGTTAGAATATAGTTCCGTTTAAATGCTGTTATTCTACAAACATATTTACCTACACTATATCATTGAATCGTCAGTCATATTTTTATTTCTGTTTTTTTTTCCAGTTGGGCGACCCTGCAGGACTAAATCCAGGCGGTGACACGTATCAGCCTGGAACCGGTGGAAAACGTGAGTGTTACAATAAACGTGATCAATGCCTTTGTCACAGGTGATCTCTGTCAGCGGTGTACATACTACTACATACACAGCTTCTACTTCTCTTCTCTAGGTATAAAATAGTGTGTGTCATAGTCCAAGCAATCCTACCTTGGACTAATATACGCTTGACCAAACTTGTACATTTCAGATTGCCGCATATGTTGAGTACCCGAAATAGCGTATTTTAATAGTCTTAATGCAAGCTTAATATCTACGGGTCACCAGCAGTGTCCGTCGTCCTCTGTGGATGCGGAGCTGGACTCTGACAGCGAAGCCAGAAACACTAGTATAAACATTTACAATGAAATGCGTCAGGAGACTCCTCTGCATTCCATACACAGAACACAAAACGAACGCATAGGTGAGACAGCAAGTGGATTCCCATGCTGGAAAGGAAAATCCCTTGTTGTCGACGGTAAAACGACGTGTCCAAAACAATGTGCGTCTGATTTCTGAATAACAGTCCGTGAATCTGAAAAAAACATGCAGGGCATACACCAGTGGAGAGGTCTGGTGAACAACTTTCTTGGGACCCGTGCTTCGGACGTCTAGACATGTATGTGTTTATAAGTATGTATAATTATGTTTATGTGTGTGTAGATGACACCGAATTACTTGTATTTTCCCCGTTCCATGTGAAAACGGCCTTTTGAGAATTGCTCGCGTGCGTGCGTGCGTGCGTGCGTGCGTGCGTGCGTGCGTGCATGCGTGCGTTCATTATATCCATGATTGGCTGAATACGCATGCGGGAGGTTTTGTTCGTCGTCACGGTTCGTCACATTGGATGCCTCCTTCCTAATGTCATGTAGAGAGCCTGCAAATGTCCTCAAACTGTGGACGAAAAGTTGATAAACGGCAATAAAACCAATAAGAATATAATTTATAAAGGTATATAATGTATAACGCTGTGTCATCTGATTGATATTGTTTGGTTTGTGCTGATGCAGCGAGCGGTGTCCTGCAGCAACCGGAACTAGTGCTACAGGTGATACCGGTGGGACAGGATGCCGTCCAGATGGTATGCCCTTACTGTCATGCGCAGATCCTGACGTCTGTCAACTTCAAAACGGGCACCCTCACATGGGTCATTTCCCTCGTTGTTTGTGTCGTCGGGTAAGTTGTACATACGTGTCATTGCTTGTTTCCTCGGGTACGTTGTTCCGTTGTACATACGTGTCATTGCTTGTTTCCTCGGGTATGTTGTTCTGTTGTACATACGTGTCATTGCTTGTTTCACCGGGTACGTTGTTCCGTTGTACATACGTGTCATTGCTTGTTTCCTCGGGTACGTTATTCCGTTGTATATACGTGTCATTGCTTGTTTCCTCGGGTACGTCGTACATACGTGTCATTGTCTTCTCGGGTACGTTGTACACATATGTATACATGATGTTGATGCTGTAGTGTGTTTTATTGCGGGAAAAACAAATGAATATGGATGCTCAGGCGAATCGTATGCAAACTGAAATGTTATGGTCACGTCGGTAGATGAGAAAGAATGCGGACAAAATGGTAGATGTAATTTCTTCAGCAGCTTACATGAAAGGGCTCATTGTTCGAATTGATATATGATTTATTTTTCCCTGTAGGTGCATTCCCTGCTGCTTAATTCCATTCTGCGTCAATGGTTGCAAGGACGTCGTCCACACTTGCCCCAGTTGCAACCGAATGATCGGCGTTTATAAGCCTCTCTGAGCAATCCAAGCCCATGGACTTATTTATTAGATTTCATGGACCACCGAAGTCTGCGTGTATGTAATCCCCGTTGAAGCTATGCCGATCGCAAAGTCGACCAAATATCTGAACTCTTCCATCTTCAAAGCGTTAATATTATGTGGTTTTTAAGTGTGTGTAAGGGAAAGGATTTGTGTTAACCTGTAACAATGTTGTAAAATGGAGGTGGCATCAACATAATGAACAGTGGGGCATAGTCTCGGCGTCAATGTTCTTTTAGGCTAAAGCGAGAGGTTGGTATTATTTATTTATCTATTATAATTGTATTGAAGTCTGACTCCATAACGACTTGCTTGGGATAATTCTTAAGCAACAGAAAATCAACATCTAGATATACAGATTGCTTGTACAACGCTATTGTTCAGAATCAATTACACTGTACTGTTGAGTTTAATCCAGTGTTTGTAACCACTAAACACGAAAGAATAAATACAATGTACATGCCTTTCACGTGTATTTTATATCATCCTTGCTTTTACGTTGAATCCATCCATATATATATATATATATATATATATATATATATATATATATATATATATATATATATATATATATATATATATATATATATATATATATATATATATATATATATATATGTATATATATATGTATGTATATATGTATATATATATATATATATATATATATATATATATATATATATATATATATATGTATATATATATATATATATATATATACACACATACATACATAGTCTCATCTCTCTCTCCCTCCCTCCCTCAGTTTTGAGTGGGGTAACACAATGATCAGTATTAGGACCTTTATTATTCTTAATATATGTCAATGACTTGGACGATAATAATTTGCAAATGGAACAAAGGTGTTTAGAAAGGTTAAAAATAATGGGGATAAAAATTATTTACAAAAGAGGAGAGCACCTTAAAATGATTCCAGAACTGAGATACCATAGCTACGAAGAACGTTTTAAAGAATGTGGTTTAACAACCCCAGAGACAAGGAGGTTAAGAGGAGATCACATTGAAGATTTAAAGATATTGAATAGGTATGAAAAGATTTATAGAAATATTTATCTCACTTAAGAAAGATAGTAGAACCAGAATACATGAGGTGTCGTTAATGAAGGATCAGTGTATATTGGATACCAGAACGTACTAATTCTCACAGAGGCCAACAATTGAATGGAACCGGTTATCTGCAGATTGTGTAAATGCTAACAGCGTGAATACAACGTATTTAAAAACAAAATTGACCAATATCTCAGGAGGGCGGGTTACACGGTGAGCATTGTTGGACTCTCGATAAGCCGTCTTCCTTGTCTACTTGCCATCTGGGTCTTTGCCTTGGATGGCAATCTTGTTAGATCTTGGAAATTATGCTATATGCATTGAATAATGTTGAAATGGCACTGTCTGAGATCAATGTACTGTCTAAAATTGAGAAATATGTCAGGCAACCCCTACATTCCGTACTAAAGCTGCTAGTGTGAGTCTCTTGCTTGCCCTTGTAAGATATTTGTAAATTTTTGTTTTAAACAGAAACGCTGCTGCCATTTAAACAATCAATAAATACATTATTTATCCCATCCGTTTCTTGTTCTTGGGACACACGCATGATTGCAAACATTTGAACAAAGTAATGAATTTTGTAGACTTTCAGATAGCATTTGACAGTATTGACAGGGACCCTCTATGTTACAATCTACGCATTTATGGAATGCCTTCAAAAACATTAACATTATCAAATCTCTCTATGTGAATATGCAATGTTCAATAAAGATTGAACAGGAAAGACATAAACTTCTTTAAAGTAACCACTGGAGTAAAACAAGATTGTATATATTCACCTGTCTTGCATGGAATTGTCTTGGATTTTGTAATGAGACGAACTGAGGAAACGTAATCAGGAACTGACTGGACAGATGAAAACATGATGGGAGACTTGGATTTTACTGATGACGTATAGCATACGTTAAACAGGCAAAGTCCTTGTTGACGTGGATCGTTTCGTCTACCTTGGTAGTGTGATGGAGAAATATCGAAACTGTTCTATTGATATCAGGAATAGTCTTGGAAAGGCATGGAACCATTTATAAAACTCACCCATTAGGAGGTCAAAGGGTATCAATACAAGATGCTTGCGCAGACTTCTAAGCATCAAATGTAACGAATTCATCACCAAGGAGGAAATCCGTGAAAAAGCAAGTGCATAGCCAATCAAGAAATATTGAAAAGGAGATAGTTGGTCCATGTCGTTTGATTGCGGCAAACAAGAACACAAATGACCAATGCCGAAACGTTTAGATGGAGTCTTCCCCCTGTCAGCAACACCCAAAGGGTGAGAAAGGGGGCACTTTAATGGAACGATGCGAAGAATAGAAACGGTGTCAAATGTTCCCGTGGGGTCCCCTGAGTATGACAATTTTTGGTGGGGGCCTCCTCCTGCCAGCAACCCCCGAAGGGTTAGAAAAGGGACACTGGATTAGACCAACGACCAACGAGGAAGAACTGTTGCAAACAGAAGTACCCAATTACCTCCAAGGTCGACTCGAGGAGGCCAACACACTCACAAACACCCTGATTGCCTTCTATTCAAGCAGAGTTTCCTACGGAAACATTCTAGTGAGGTCCACCCATACTGACGTCCTTGCAATATTTCTTGGGCGTGTCGACGTTCCAGCTGTCACCTCCTTGTATCTGCTTATTGTATGGTTTCAAAACAAAGGATCTGGAAGAGGGCCGACCAGACTAATTCGACTGGTGTGGCGAGTACCACCGACTACGGATGGAACGAGACATTATGAGTCAGGTAATGCATGGAGCGAGGACAGTGATGACATCTAATGCATTCATTAGCACAATAAGTGTAATATTTCCTTATGAATATGCACGCACACATTATCATTATTATCATTATTATTATACCGAACTTATAAAGCGCTCTTTTCATACATAAAAACCTGCTCAAAGGCGCTGTACACAATGAATAGAATAATCATAGACAGTAAAAACAAAACATTAAAACGACAACATGATAGAAAAATGAAATATTATAGAAGACTGGATATAATAAGATGAATATGTATATACTGTTTTTAAAATGTAATAAAAAAAGAAAAACTTACTAGAAAGAGTTAAGGACCAAAATGAGCCAGTAACAAATATGTGTTTAGCAGCTTCTTGTTCAGTGTTTTTGCTTCACGAATGTGAGCCGGTAACGCATTCCACAATTTAGCTGCTGAACACTGGAATTTTCTTTCGCACGTAATGCACACATGCACGTAACATCCATGCACACATGCACTAACACACCCACCCCCACAAACAACACACACGAATCATTACTCAACATGGGCATACACTCATGCACACAAATGAGACATTGCCCACACCCACTCATTACCCAACATGGACACAAACACATACATACACGTATATGCATATATATTTATATTCCCTGGATTGCATGTGGTTCTTATTACCCGGAAGGTAATCCAGTTCTCTGTTTGCCTCCAGGTGGGAAATTTACACTACACACATGCTTATATAATCACCAGACAAAATAATGAACTCATCGAAAAACGCAATTCGTGTGGATGTAGATTACACGTCTATGATTTATATGCATTAATCCAACATGCGGAAATCGTAAGACATGTTACTAAATGTTATTCACATACATATTTCTAAATTGCATTGCAAATAGTGCCTGCGTGGTGCCACATTCCTTAACTCAGCATGTAATCGCCAGATGACAACATATGGTGTACCATTTCTAAGTTATGGAAATTGTCCATATTACTGGTATGCTCATATTACCGAACCTTCCCCTACAGAAACCAAATGTTTCTTTGGATAGCCTTCGAGATTACATTGAAGTGTGTTGTAGTACAGTACTGTCGCCGCTGTGTTGTTCGAACTCACGGGTAGGGGGTTTAGGTTGACAACCATTGGGGCTAGGGGGTTTAGGTTGATAACCATTGGGGCTAGGGGGTTTAGGTTGCTGACTGGGATAAAGCCTACCTAAAATTTTTGGCATTTGTCACTGCGTACTCAGGGATTTGATACTGTTTCCAGCCTTGGCGTCATTCCCATAAATAAATGCCCCCTTTTATCACTCTTTGGGGGTTGCCGGCAGGGGGAAGGCCCCACCTAATATTGCTGGCATTGGTCATTCCATACTCAGGGAACCCCACGGGCACACTTGATACCGTTTTTATCCTTCGCATCATTCCATTAAATAAACGTCATTCAATTAAATAAGTGATCCTTTTATTACCGTTTAGGGACTGTTGGTTTCGGAACCGGCAGCAACGCATTTTGGGGATGTCGGGTGATGGTCCCTTCAGTCGATGGGGTCAAACGTTTTGGCGTCATTTGCATAAATAAAAGCTCTGGTCTCCTTGTCTATAAGTAAGGTTTCGCATATTTAATGAGTGCGTGCGTGCGTGCGTGCGTGCGTGCGTGCGTGCGTGCGTGCGTGCGTGCGTGCGTGCGTGCGTGCGTGCGTGCGTGCGTGCGTGCGTGCGTGCGTGCGTGTGTGTGTAAAATGTGTTACACGTTTAATAGCACAATCTCTGCTGAAATAACATGTTGACTTTTTATTAATTCATGGTCATGTCTCGGAGTAAAACTGTCATATTTCAAGAACATATTTAAACGCACAAGGTATGACGGAGAATCTACGCAGACTGTCTATTCTGGCTTTGTTAAATTTTGCTCCGCCGGGACATGTGTTTCTGGCGTCACTTCCGGTTTAGGTGCCACTTCTTCCGTAGGCGTCAATTGTGTCGCTAGCTTTTCTTCATTTTCAGCGGACGAAACATTGCACGTGCTGAAATTGGAGTGGTATGTATAGGTAACTAGTTTTGCCAAACGACAGCCATGAAACGGATTGGGATGGGGTGTTGGAAATGGTATATTTGCAGGAGGGCAAGGGGCCTCCCTGGATCTGGATTGTTTTTTCATATAAATGGAATGTACAACGATTTTTAATGGTTAACTGATACGACCCGTATTTGGTGGGTTTGTATAATTAAAAATCCCAAAATTATCTTAATTGTTTTTTCTCAAAGTACTTGTAAATTAGCAATGTTATACTTCATGTTGTGGACGGTATCTACGTAAAGAGATATTCACGTATGTCGTAAATTTAAATTCATCGCCAAATCGTGTATTTCCGAAAATATTAAGAGGTTAAAGTTCACGATAGTAACACGTGTTGTGTGGATATTGTGTTTAACCAACCGAGAAGTTATGACTACAATTACAACGTCCCGTAAAAAGTCGTTCGATTAACTAATGGAAATCGCACACATATTCCCTTAAAGAGTAGCGTTAAGTAGTGTTTCAACCATACCAGTCTTTGCTTTTGTTTAGTTGATTGTCGTCTGGATCCGGAAGATGGATCCCAATGAACAGTTCGTAGAGGACGGCTCCGAGGATCCCGCCAAGATGCGGGCCCGCGACCGGTATCCAGAAGTAGTTGTAGTTGTTCACCCTTTATCGGGTTGTAGAGAAAACAGACTGAGAACTCTGTGACATTGGACATTATATTGCAGCTAACATATTAAGGTTACTCTCATCAAAGTTGAAAATGGTAAACGGAAAACGCCAAACGAAAGCAAAGACCCACTTCGCTATGATATACTCGGTCTGTACTGCAATCAGAGATTAGTCGCTCTCGTTAGTATTCGTTCCAGCTTATACGTGTCCTTCTTCTGATATGGGCCTAATTGTTGCTTTTATGAAGAAATGTAGACTAGCAGAAGCGTTAGGTGTGGTGTGGAAAGGGGTTCCCCTGACGGCGGATGATTATTAAATTATCTGTGTAGTCTCGTAAACTTAGATTTCATAAATGAAATAGCGGTTCAGCAGTATATTCTAATTCTAAACCGGTACGTTATTTTTATTATTTGCTTAACCTTGAAATGGCGGTAAATTTTGCCACGAAGGGGGTAGATCGCACAAAATTGTATAAACTGAAGATAACACTGTAGTTCTACTGCCCAAATGGTACACTTGGCCCCCTGCAACTATTGCCGTTGAAGATGTGCCACTATATGCGGCGACTCACGAGAATGGTTTCTTGCCCCAGCCGGCCATGGCGATGAAGACTCGGGAAGCGAAATCCCTGGCCGGGTTGATCGGATAGCCCATGTTGTAGCAGAAGCACATGCCGATGCAGGTGACGATGAAGCCGACACACAGCGGCAGCAGGCCGGGCGGCGGGCGCAGCGAGTTGCGCGGGTCCGTCATGGCGAGAATGCCGATGAGCAGAAGGCCTGTGCCGACGAGCTGGTCAAAGATGGCCTCCTGTACCGACAGGTATGGTTTCGGAAACGTCACGAAGATGCCCGCTGTTGCGTTGACACCGCTCGTGATACGAACTCCGCCGTCGAAGTTCTCCAACGCCTCTGTTGTGAGAGAAAAATGGAACAATAGTTTTCATTGTGTATAGTTTAACAATTTATCTTCATTAACCTTGATATTCTTGTGCTATGACTCACTTGTGAATAATTTACATTTGTTAATTTATTATATTATAATTGAAAAATGAACTGCAGGCAATTTTGCTTCTTCCTTTTTCACAATTGATCATTAACAATCAAATAATTCGTAAATTCGTGCGGATGAGAACCAGTCGGCTCTTGAGTTATCCAACAGATCAACCATAACATGGGGACCCGCAGAAAGGTGAGTGGTCCCTCAATCGACTGGACCGGCATTCGAATCCCTTTGTCCTTCAAAACCTAGCCTAGACATAATTATAATATGAATATCATACTACTGTAGACCGCTGCAGGGGTCCAGGATACAACGAGTATGGTTCAAAGGCAAAGCGTTCAATTTATACCGCGCCCTTTACGCTTTGCCCCCAGCAGACCTGTTCAAACAAACACCATTTCTAGGATAGCGCTATGGCCATTTGGGTCATGTGTCACGTGGCATCGGGTTTGGCTAAACAACAGTTACCCATTTGAACCATTCTTGCCACTAGCATTTTTTTGAAAAGTGAAGATTACACGAGCGTTGGTTGTTGTCTTGTTGCACATACAAACTTTGTCTAAGGCAATTTGTATTTGGCTAAATAAAAATTGGGGGCTTTAGCCAAAATGGCTAAGCAGTACACAACATCAGAGCTAGCCCAGCATGTCAACTTCATTGAAGCATCTAGCCACGCTGCAATTGCTCCGCGAAAGTTGTTCTTAATCCTATAACTGCCTATAGCCAGGCACTCATCTATACCGCTGAATGAACAGGGATAAACGTGGAGTGAACGAAATTGCCTAAGCTTCGAAACGGCAGCAAGGGGATTCGAACCCGGTCTGAGTCCCGTGTCCATATAACTACACCACCGCGTCCCACATATTCCATTGATTAAGCTGAATGTATTAGGCCTAAACGAGTCCCGTTATGTCACCGACCTTTGAATATATTTCCGTTTAAAAACTTACTCAACAACTAAGCAGTGAACATTGCTCCGAAATTGACTTCCTACAAGCTTATCGGCTGCACTTTACATATCTGCCAATCTTTGCGAATCTGCAAACAAACTAAACTATCAATCGATTGTTGACACAAACACAAGTGATTGAGGTGAAACGATGACAATGCCGTAAGTTTGGCCATTCCACAGGGGCCGGCTAAACTTTCGGCACTTTAGCCACTCGGAATACTTAAACTATTCACACACTACACATTTGATCATCAACGAACCGGATTCGCGATGGGCTATAGACCAATTGAGGAAGCGGTACTTTTCTAGAATCCGGGCAAACCTCACCTTTGCCGTCATTGACATGCAATATGTATAGTACAGTTCATATTCGTCTACTGGACATTGTTAAACATGTGCGTAAAACACATTTAATCACATTTCTCGAAGTTCGAATTCACATATTTAACCTGCATTGAGCGCCATGTTGCCCCTTTGTGGCGCCGCTCAAAGCATGTTACATGAGCGAATTCGAGCATCAAAAAGGTAATTAAAAGTATTTTTACGTACAGCATGTTTAATAATGTACATGTTCCATAGTTCAGTATGCATTGTGCAATGCTACTGTACACATTGCATGTCATAACGACGAGGTGGGCCCGGATTCTAGAAAGTGCCGAGGAAGTAGTTGTTTAAGGTCTTACCGTAGTAAACACCGTAGACAATCGTTGCTGCTACGAAGGCACCGATGTACTGGCCAAGCAGGTAGTGCGGCACTTTGCGCCAAGGAAACTTGCCTATTACGGCCAACGCCACTGTCACGGCAGGGTTGATGTGCGCTCCTACAACAAGAACGCGCACAGGTTGACGAACTAAACAAACATCCGCTTTCGGCAATGTGACTCTTCCGCACATATGTCCGTGTTTGTCCCGACTGGAGGTCATGGGCATGGGCACCCCAGGAACAACCGACGGCTCGTTCTCGTTGTTTTAAATAAAAAATACATTTCAGCAAGATAGTACGACCTTGGTTTGTTTACAGTGAATTGTTCATTCTTTATTGGTTTCGGTACAATTTGTTTATTTCGCCAACCTGTGCCCCTGCTTGGCTAAATGTTCACACTTCGGTTATTCCGCGGGATGACCCTGTTTGGCTAAAGGACGTCGGTTGTTCCTGGTCATGCCCCTGCTGACTCGGTTGTTCCTGGTCATGCCCCTGCTGACTCGGTTGTTCCTGGTCATGCCCCTGCTGACTCGGTTGTTCCTGGTCATGCCCCTGCTGACTCGGTTGTTCCTGGTCATGCCCCTGCTGACTCGGTTGTTCCTGGTCATGCCCCTGCTGACTCGGTTGTTCCTGGTCATGCCCCTGCTGACTCGGTTGTTCCTGTGGGTGCCCCTGCTTTAATGACATTATTGTAAGGGAATCGTTTAAATCATGGATAATTTACCGTAAATAAACCTATTACTATCTTGCTGAAATGTATTTTTTTAAACAACGAGAACGAGGTGGGGTGCCCATGCTTGGTTAAAAGTCCCTACCTCGGTTGTTCCCAGGGGTGCCCCTGCTTGGCTAAAGGTTCTTACGTCGGTAATTCCTAGGGGTGCCCCTGCTTGGCTAAAGGTTCTTAGGTCGGTTGTTCCTAGGGGTGCCCCTGCTTGGCTAAAGGTTCCTACCTCGGTTGTTGTTGGGTGCCCCTGACTGAACGGATGTAGGTACGTGAGTCGCATGGAATCAACCATAATAAGTATCACTCAAAGAAAACCGCTGTTTTAATATGCAGAAGTGAATATATGTACATGTGCCACCATTTAAAATCAATGATGAAGCAATTAAAGAAGTTGATCACGGGAAATATCTTAGACGCTTGCGGGAATACCGCGAACTGTATGCATCATCGGCGGTTTTCTCGGTTTCGAATATGAATTAACATAGCCAAAAGTTTTATACATTACACAGCGTCAAGTATCCATACGCCACACGTCGCTGACAATAATGCATTTGGAATGTTACGAAGACTGCCTAAGTCCTACCTAAGTGCTTCCACCATGTTTGTGGACAATCATGTTCCTAAAAGCAAAGTTACAATTATAAATAGCATGTATAAATTCAGGCTGATACATTATGCCTCTGATAATAAGATGGCTACGGAAATTGTGAGCAGCGACATCAAGTGGCAATCTGGAATACGACGACACTGGATTACGATATCGTATGTACGTCGTAGTTATTGACTGCATTTAAAGAAATCTACTCTGGAATAAATGTGTTGATTTTGATATTGAAAGTGACAAACGGTTGACTGGAAACATTCAAGTATGTAAGAATGATACTGAGAGTTAGATAGCTATGGGTTGTGTCAACTGAAGGACTTGCTAAATAAAGATATCCTAGTTAAAACAAGGTAAAGAAGGCCGCCATAGAAACGACGATAAGAAGATGGAATTAGATCGGATACGTACTTAGAATGAAAGAAGACAACCAAGGCGTCGCGTGAAACAACAAGGACAGACAAGAGCTTGAATGGAAGACGTGAACTGAAGCCAAAGATAGTCAAAGCATGTTCCTAAAAGCAAAGTTACAATTATAAATGAAGCCAACCGGAGTGAAGGAGAGGGAAGTGGGAGAGACAAGAGCAAAGGAGTGGGAAGTGGGGGAGACAGGAGCGAAGGAGACAGGAGGGAAGGGGTCAGGACAGAATGTGATGGAGGGGATCGAACGAAGAGTTATTCTGCAGCAGTGATAGAGGGGGTGAGGAAGAGAGCGAGGATGTTTGTGGGGGATTCGATAGTTAGGAAGACCGACAGAGTCTTAAACAAGGGAGATGATGTGGTGGTCTGCTTGCCTGGAGCCAAAATAGAGGCGATAACTGAGAGGGTAAAAAACACCGTAGGCTCGGGTAAGGGTGGATCTGGTTTAGTACACGTAGGGACAAATAACGTAGAGAGAGAGGGTACAACTGCCATAGTTAGGAAATATAGGCAGTTGGTCAGAACACTAAAACAGACGCGGGTTGAGCAGGTAATACTGTCAGGGATTTTACCTGTAATGGGCAGGAGGGGTCACAAATATCGAAATTGTCGGGGGATGGCAATTAACATGTTAGTCCAGAAGTTATGTAGGGAAGAGGAAGTTGGATTTGTGGATTTGTGGGGAAGTTTTGTTGGGAGGGCTGATATGTACATGAAGGATGGGCTTCATTTAAGTGGAAAGGGGGCGGCAGTATTCGCGGACAAACTTTCAGCAGCAGTAGATAGTGATTTGGGTACAATGACAAATATTTTTGGAAGTAAACATTATTTAAACTAGAAGTGCAGCGGGTTACCTAGAGGTGTCTCAAGCAGAACAAGAGGCCACTAGCACAGATAAACCAAAATCAAATCATCCGAAAAACATCTCTGAAAAAGGTTATAGATGCGTATGTTTAAATGCAAGGAGCATAGTAAATAAGAAAAACGAATTAAACATTATGGTAGAAGATATTGACCCTCACATAATTGGTATAACTGAATCATGGGCCAACATATATATAACAGATGCTGAATTAGGACTGACAGGATATGTAATGTTTAGGAAAGATCGAATAGGAAGAAGGGGCGGGGGAGTTATTTTATATGTTAAAGAATCTATTCAGGCTTATGAAATAAACTAGAAAGGGAAGCAGATTGCGATGAAGCTGTTTGGTGCAAAATTGTTTCAGGAAATTCAAAATTAACTATTGGATTAGTTTACCGAAGTCCAAACATAAACGAAGAGGAAAAAAAAAAAAAAAAACCGCTATAAAGGAAGTTAGTAAAGGGGAATGTATCATAATGGGAGATTTTAACCATGGACACATACAATGGAATTCTCTAGAGAGCACAGGGATTGAGGACCAACAATTTCTATTTTTAATCCAGGATAGCTTTCTTACTCAGCACGTACTAGATAGAACCAACCAGGGGAGAAAATGTATTAGATATAGTTTTGTCATCACAAAAAGAATTAGTGGACAATGTAAAAATATTTGAACCATTGGGTAATAGTGACCATAAGAAAGAAAGAAAACGTACAAGAGAAACTTCCACAAAGGTAACTACAAAGATATGAGAAAATACTTAGCAAAGCTAGATTGGAATAACATGCTGATGAATAAGACCGCAATTGAATGTTGGAATATTCTAAAATATGAAATTGAGAGTATCATCGACAAATTTGTTCCCTTCCAAAAACAAGGAAAACGGTGTAGAAAGAAACACTTGTCAAAAGAGGCTATTAGAAAATAATGCTAAAACAAACTATGTGGAGGGTTTATAGGCGTACCAGAAAGGACGAAGACTACGCAAAATACAAAGAGGCACTTAATGCAGCTACAACTGAAATCAGACAATCTAAAAGAAGCTATGAGCAAAAACTAGCATGTAACATTAAAAAATGACAGCAAGAGTTTTTATGCATATGTCAGGAGTAAACAAAACGTACAAGACAAGGTTGGACCTCTAGAAGACAGTGCTGGAAATATAATATCACAGGGGTTTTTAATGGCGGAAGACCTAAATGGTTACTTCAGTTCAGTGTTTACCAAAGAAGATATTAGTTCATTACCAGTTGCTGATGCTAAATTTCAGGGGGCTAAATCTGACTATTTAGGTCCGTTAGTTGTAACTCCAGAATTGGTAGGTAAGAAAATAAAGGCAATGAAGGATAACAAATCACCAGGAGTGGATGGGATTCCTCCAAAATTACTAATGGAAACAGTATAACAAATCAGTATACCACTTGCAAGAGTATTCAACTTGTCATTAAAAGAGGGAGTTGTTCCGTTTGAATGGAAAGAAGCAAACATCATACCATTATTTAAAAAGGGTTCGAGAAATAAGTCAGAGAATTACAGACCAGTGAGTTTAACGTCAGTGATTTGTAAATTATTAGAAAGGTTAATTAAAGATCATATGGTGGAATTCCTCGTTAAGCATAAATTATTAAATTCATCTCAACATGGATTCCTTAAAGCGAGGTCATGCTTAACAAATATATTATGTTTTTTGGAAGAAATCACTAAGTGGATAGACGTGGGATCGCCAGTAGATATTATCTACTTAGATTTTCAGAAAGCTTTTGACAAAGTGCCACATCAAAGATTACTACTTAAATTAAAAGCCCATGGTATCGGGGATAGCATAACTGACTGGATAGAACAATGGCTGACTGACAGAAGACAACGAGTTGTAGTAGATGGAGAAGTTTCAAATTGGAAATCGGTTTTGAGTGGGGTACCTCAAGGATCAGTATTAGGACCTATATTATTCTTAATTTATATCAATGACTTGGACGACAGTATAACAAGTAACTTACTGAAATTTGCGGATGACACAAAACTGTTTAGAAAGGTTAATACTGATGGTGATAAATAACATTTACAAAACGATCTAGACAGATTAGTGAAATGGTCTGAGAAATGGCAGATGTTGTTCAATTTTGGGAAATGTAAATGCCTACATACAGGACATAGGAACTTGAATGTAAACTATAAAATGGGAGATACTGTTCTGGGTACTACTGTAAAAGAAAAGGACTTAGGAGTTACAATAAGCGCTGATATGAAAGTTTCATAGCAGTGTGGTATTGCAGCTTCAAAGGGTAATCAAATTCTTGGATTGATTAGAAGAAACATAACATACAAGGGAAAAAAGTTAATTATACCTCTTTATAAAGCAATAGTTAGACCTCATTTAGAATACTGTATACAAGCATGGATACCATATCGTAAGAAGGATATAGATACGCTTGAACGCATACAAAGGAGAGCAACTAAAATGATTCCAGAACTGAGAGACCTTAGTTATGAAGAACGCCTGAAAGAATGTGGTTTAACAACTCTAGAAACAAGGAGGTTAAGAGGAGATCAGATTGAAGTTTTTAAGATATTGAATGGGTATGAAAATATTGATAGAAATATGTTTTTCTCACTCAAGAAGGATAGCAGAACTAGAGGACATGAGGTAAAATTAGTAAAGGATCAATGTAGATTGGACATCAGGAAGCACTCGTTCTCACAGAGGACAATAAATGAATGGAACAAATTGTCTACAGATTGTGTAACTGCTAGCAGCGTGAATATGTTTAAAAACAAGGTTGACACATATCTCAGGAGGGCGGGTTATAAGTAGATGAACATTGTTGGACTCTCGATAAGCCAATGGCTTCCTTGTCCACTTGCCATCTGGGCCTTTGGCTTGGATGGCAAATCTTGTTAAATCTTGTTAAAGCGAACTAAAAAGGAGCACTGCAGCCTTACAGGCCGCTTGGCACGAAGAGGATAGGCAATGTAGAATATATATTGATTTTTCTTAAAATATGCGATGGCGTCACTACTCACCACTCACGCTTCCCGTCACCCACACCGAAATGGAGACAGCGAACCCCCACGCAAAGTTCACCGCCAACAGTGGATAATATGGGCCACCCATGACCAACTGCACCACCGACCCATAACCGAATACCTACAAACAGACAAGAACCTCGGTTCAACTGATGCCGCTGCAGTGTTTGCACAGTCTCATCATCAACCTATGCCAATGCACTATATTTTCACCGGGAAAAGCGTATCGACAGCTCAGATGTTCAGTTATTGGCATTGCAGCGAGGATGGGTTTTTAAATTGCATTTATGTCTCCATATTGACTCATTTAATATCCGTCTGCTAAAACGTAATACGGCCCTGTCTGCACACGGCTAATATATAATTATTACTAGTTAAAAATCAAGTGTTCCATATCTAACTAACAGACATACACCTTTTCTCTTATACATGAACATATGGACGGAAAAGAACATTCCCGATGACTGGTACCATTCCCAAGACAAGTGACCTCACCAAATGTAACAAGCAGCGAGGCGTCACCTTGTTGTCTGTCCCCAGCGAGGGAGTTTCGACAGCAGTAGGCAAGATGTCAAGAAAAGAATAAGCTGGATTCCGAAAAGGTTGTTGTTGTGTTCACTCTCGGAAATATCATTGAACAGTGCTCTGAATGGCAGAGAGAAATATGCATAACCTTTGTAGACTTTGACAAGTTTTAGATGGCATCCATAGAGACATTCTCTGGAGAATGCTGCGAACATATGGAATACCGACACATATTGTGGACCTCACCTCAGTTGTTTAACAAAACACTGCCCATGCATCGTCAGAAAATGAAGTAAACCAAGGTTGTGTGATATCACGGTCATGTTCAACTTTGTCATAGATTGGTTTATGACGTGGACAACATAAGGACGACCATGATGAATTATAAGGACATTGTTTTCTTATCTTGAGGACTTCGACTTCGTTGATGACGTAGTCCTCCCATCACATACGCTACAAGAACAGGAAAACACTGACACCTTAACCTACCTGGGAAGCATAGCATGCACAGATGGATAAGCTAATATTGACATCAAAATCGCTTGAAAAAGGCCACAGGAGCGTTCTTCACAACACAACCTGTATGGAGATTCCCTACACACTCTAGAAGATCGAAGCTGAGGTTACGCAAGAGTTGCATTATGTCAACTTTACTATATGGTTCAGGATGCGTTGATGACCAAAACAGCCTTGGGTGGATCCCCGAACGTGGACGATCAAAACAGCCTTGGGTAGATCCCCGAACGAGGACGACCAAAACAGCCTTGGGTGGATCCCCAAACGAGGACGACCAAAACAGCCTTGGGTGGATCCCCGAACGAGGACGACCAAAACAGCCTTGGATAGATCCCCGAACGAGGACGACAAAAACAGCCTTGGGTAGATCACCGAACGAGGACGACAAAATCAGCCTTGTGTGGATCCCCGAACGAGGACGACCAAAACAGCCTTGGGTGGATCCCCGAACGAGGACGGCCAAAACAGCCTCGGGTAGATCCCCGAACGAGGACGACCAAAACATCCTTGGGTAGATCCCCGAACGAGGACGATCAAAACAGCCTTGGGTAGATCCCCGAACGAGGACGACCAAAACAGCCTTGGGAAGATCCCCGAACGAGGACGACCAAAACAGTTTTGGGTAGATCCCCGAACGAGGACGACCAAAACAGCCTTGGGTAGATCCCCGAACGACGACGACCAAAACAGCCTTGGGTAGATCCAAAACAGCTTGGAGGAGAACTGTGGAGGCGGAATTACACAAAGTGTACATCAGCTGGGAGCCAGGCTGCTACGCAGAAATGGAGATGTCTTGTTTCTACCTAATGTTCCGGTACGCACGAAGAGGATTTGGTATAAATATAATTTGTTTCGAGCGGGATTGGTTCTGTTCAGGGATGGCAGAGTTTCAACATGCCATAATGCACAGCGTCCAGAAGAGGCACCAAACACAAACTCAACGTTACACACTTGAAGCTTAAATTTAATGCCAACGGTCATTCTTCCCAGATACCACCATGCTGTGGAAAAATCGACCAGCATATCTCGTAAGTTAGTACAGTCTGGAAGCCTTCAGAAGATCAACCTTTGATAGGAAAAAGATAAGAAAATTACCATGCTGCACTGTCAATTATTGTTCGCACTGGATAGATTTGTTACCAGCTTCCCTCCCTCCATGCGACGCACAGAAAATTGTATTTATGAAGAAGAGGAAGAACTTACGAGTAGAATACATGTGCCGAAGGTTTCGGCGAGGCATTCCCGTGCGGTCAGATTGTAAATGCGGATCTTGGTCTTCCAGACTTCTCGCACGTCGCGCTTTGAGGCCATCCTCTCAATCTCACTGTCGGCTACTTGACGACTACGAGAATCACATACACGTAACCGTAAATAAGCATGCATGCACGCGTACGTACAAACGTAGGAGTAAAATGTCTTATTTAGCGCATTATCCGGTACTTGGGATCTGTTCATTTGAAATCATGCACCTCAACTTTTCCGGGAAGCATCGAGTCACGGTCCAATTACTGCGAGACTATTCGTTCACATTGTGGCGCACATCCACCGCTGTCCGTTGTCAGGTACACATTTATACAGCTGAGTGAACTGAGGCAGTGTGGAGTGAACGAAATTTCTGAAGCTTCGAAATAAGGATTCGAATCCCGATCATCGATTGAGAGTTTTACGTCCTAAGCACTGTGCAATGGCGTCCCACGTGCAGTGGTAAGCCTACTCTAGTGATAGGGCTTCTCTAGTGGTAGGGCTTCTCTAGTGGTAAATCTACTCTAGTGGTAGGGCTTCTCTAGTGGTAAACCTACTCTAGTGTTAGGGATTCTCTAGTGGTAGGGCTTCTCTAATGGTAGGGCTTCTCTAGTGGTAGGGCTTCTCTAGTGGTAGGGCTTCTCTAGTGGTAGGCCTACACCATGTGCACTATGTTTCGTACTAGTGTTCTAGAGTTTGTCATTCATGAACACGATAAAGAAGAATGGTCCCATAAAAGAGTCTCGAGGAACCCAGCGATGATTTCTGATTAGTTAGACAGTTTGCATGCCCTTAAATTAATAGATAGAGGAAACCGTCGCATCGACTGTTGTGAGCATCCGAAGATGGCCAATTTCTCCAGCAGGACAGTGTGGTTCACAAGATCTAATGCCGTTCGAAGAACCAACAGCACGACGCCATTCACGGGTGAATTGCCAATATCCAGAGCGTACTTTTGCACCATTTGGCTGGGAACTTTCGGTCGTTACTTTTATTGTTGGTAGTGTGCGGAGCAGTGGCAGATTGTTAAATCGCCAGACTGCCATTCGCTTCGACCGTGGTTCCAGCTGACCTGCTGACCAGCTGACCTGCTGACTTGCTGCTGCTTCGAAGCTTGGGCAAATTCGTTCACTCCACGTTGCCTGTGTCTTTCGGAAGAGACACTAAAACACATTGGTCCCTTCTACCTGTGTTTATGCCGGGAGAAGTAAAACATCCCACACAGGAGGTAAATGTGTAACCTGTCATGGACTCACAGAGTGGTGGTCTCTCCCTCCCTCCCTCCCTCCCTCCCTCCCTCCCTCCCTCCCTCCCATATATATATATATATATATATATATATATATATATATATATATATATATATATATATATATATATATACACACACACACACACACACACACACACACACACACACACACACACACACACACACACACACACACACACACACACACACACACACACACACACACACACACACACATAATCCACTGGTTCTAGCTCCCGCGGCCGGACCTGCTCCATTGTCTGGGGAATCTCCGAGAAGGCTGTGTGTACGGCAGTTGTGCCGTAACCGACTCCCTGCATGGGTTTATAGCAGCACGTGGATGGTAGATCCAGAATTGGTGTGACCCTTGCGAGCAACGTTTGAAATGTGCCGCTCCTGTCATCCATGTTATTGTCAATGAGTTGTGTTATCGATACTGTTTCTGTGGTGTGATCGATACAGCAGTGATTGTAAAGAATGCATTCGACACAAACACCATGATGACACAACATGCATCTGTATTGTTTTGGAGGAAGAAGAAGAAGAAGAGCAATTTGCCTGGTACATAAGAAACGCGTAGAACACCGTGAAGCGCCTGTGCTCTAGTTAGATCATCAATCAAACAGCAGCGCCGTGTTCAACGTGGAGAACTACATTGACTAGACATTGCAGCTTGTGCATAATACACCTACCTCATCACTGCTAACGTCAGCTCAAACAGTGAGCCCAGCGCTATCTGTCAAGTGGCCAAGTTAAGCCTCTGCACACACTATCCATGCAAAACTATGTCAATAACGGATATCCATGTCCATCACTGCCACTGCAACTCAGTTGGACGCAGCCAGAAAAGCATGCTGCTTCGCGTTTCTTCTGACGTACCCGAAAGAAAGGGATACAAAACGTCACGTGATTATATGACGTAATTTTGCGAGATCGCACGAAATAAAAAGCGAAAGCATTTTTCATTGAAAATATGACGCCACATTTGCGCATCAAAGCAGTTGGCAAATTGTGCCACTCGTATATGTATATTTCACTCATTTTTAAACATAAACTTAGTTTGTACATATTTCAAACAGTTATATAACAATAATAATATGACAACTTCAGTCGCGCCTGAATCCTCGGAAACCCGAGCTCAGAGGCGCATCAAAATATTCTTGAAATAAAACAAATAACAGCGAAATTGTAATATGTTTCCTAGTGAGCTAACACTAATACGGAGTTGGCTCGGCAACCGGGAAAGCCCTAACTTAGTTCCGATATTGTTCTCAACTCTTGGAACAAAAAGTTGATCAGGACTAGATGGTCGAAGTTGTACAGCTCTTAAAGCGAAACAAAAGTCACAGTTGTGGGGTTATGCACCTTATACATTTAAAAAAAATAAGCATTTGCAACTACACAATCAAGATTATCACGCGAGTTGTTTAGTCAGAATTTGTTCTAAAAGTGTGAGATTCTGGTCAAATTTCAATTTTTATGACGGCAGACATACAGAACAGGGCGCTGACGCTTGATAAATAAGCGCCTAGCAGTTCTTGAAAATGGTGCGGCTGTGGCTTCCGCTGAGAATATTGCGAATATTGCCATAATACATGCACCCGTGACGTAGGGTTATTTAACAGTATGGTGCGTCCCATGAAATAAAATGGTGTGTGTTAAAAAAGTTTTCCTAGTAAACAACTGGCGTGATAATCTTGATTGTAGTTGCGAATGGTTATGTTTTAGTACCTCTCACATGTGCATATGCCCAAAACGATGATTTTTGTTTCCCTTTAATATTCAATATCGGACAAGAAGCCAATGCAAAAATTTCAGTAGTGACAGTGAGTGAGAGAAAAGAGGAAATCTACTGCTCTTCTCTTTCCAAACAATTCTGCACACGTACGGACCCCTGGTACCGTCGGCTCACTCACAGACGCGACTTCATTGGCTGGCATTGGCTTCTGTCAAAAGGTGTCACCAAGAGCCTTCTTGATATGCCTTGATTCACAAGCGGCATTTCCCTTGCTGGTGTTAATGGCAGCTCAACAGGAAACGCCCCCTGAAACGAACAAGCAAGGCGTTTTAACATGCAAAGTGGGGGCAATGCCCCAACCCTTTAATTTGCCCCCCCCCCCCCGTCAGGCCAACTTGCCAATCATTCTTTTTGTCAAGGTATTTTAATACACAATTTCAGTGGAATAAAAAGGGCAGTTTGCTGATAATGGCAACAGTTCAAAGGGGCACTTTTGATCAGGATACTTTAAAAAAAACTAAGAGCAAAACTCTCAAAACTGTTACGCTATATAATTTGCTCAACCAATCCTTCTGATTTGCTCCTGCATGCTTCGTGGGCATAGTGTGCTTACTCAATATACATGGATATTGTTTTACTTTGTATTATAACATAACGAGATAACCAGGTCTGTGAGTCAACAACAGATTTTTCCATTTCACTGTATGAAATCTTGCTGACGTCAAGGACTTGTTTTCAGGGTCCTCCCCTGACCCGACCCGACTCAACAATGGGGCTAACCACTTAAGTGTAAGTTATGCCTTTTGACATACTGTTCAATGGCGTCAGTCTGTTTCTCAACATTAACAACTTTCTAGCATTTCAATTTAGACGTCTTTCTGATCAAGTTGTTTTTATAGACTTTTGATTGTTTGATGGAGATAATGAATTTATTTAGCCAGCGAGTGCGGGAGAGGTATTGATTTTGCTCTATCCAGCACTGCTGAATTGTTTAAAATTGAAATGATTACGAGTGCTAGCGAGTAGCCATCTCGTCATGGCTACATTAATGCTGGGTGTTTTTTTAATTAGTCGTCACCGCCACCGCACGTGCGGTAGCTACAAATTCAAGTTAAATAACAAACTTCGTACTGTACGGAATAAAAAAAAACTCGACTTAAAAGTATACGTTAGAAATACTTTCCGGATTAGCCTCGATTATCCAAGCTGCGGGATGTGGTCGGGGGGTAGCTAGGCATACATTCGTGTGGAAGCAAAAATCTAATGCCACAGAGTGCGAACGATCTGTATACAGTCGTGCGAAAGATCTGTCTTTGCCGTCCCCATCTTCGTGCATCACCAAACTGGGTCTGGGTGTGCATTTTTAATCAAACTGTAATTATTTGTAATCTGGTGCATTTTGAAGTAAAAATAAAACTTTAAAAAGAATTCCCCTCCAGCCATGGAGAACAGCATGACCCACCTACTCGACACCCAGCTGGATGTGAACTGTCAGTATATTATATATATATATATATATATATATATATATATATATATATATATATATATATATATATATTGTAGTGTCTTTTTGACACATCAAATTTGGGGCAGATTTTGGGGCTCATTCTGATTGGTCGAAATTTGAAATGGAGCGTTCTGATTGGTCGTGCGCTTATTGCCGCCAGGTGGCGCCACGGTATAACCCCTATTATCGCTCAAATGGGCAGATTTTGGGGCTCTTTCTGATTGGTCGAGAGTAGTTTCACCACCAGAGGGCGCCACGTGTCATCCCCTATTATCGCCCTCGAGGCACTGTTTTGCGGTAATATTATCGCCAGGGGCGCTACGGATCAATTGTGTCGACAGATATGATGGGTAGAGAGCCGTCACGTGACCTATGATGTAACAGCTCATTTGCATAAAGTTGCATAAATTAGCATAAATTACACCCTTTTGTAGTGAAACAGTCGCCAGAGGGCGCAACGTGTCATCCCCTATTATCGCCCCTGAGGCACTGTTTTGCGGTAATATTGTCGCCAGGGGCGCGACGGGTCAAATGTGTCGACGGCTCTGATGGGTCGAGAGCCGTCACGTAACCTATGACGTCACAGCTCTTCATTTGCATATCACGTGACCTCTCTATGGAGGCTGCCATCTTGTTTTGGTGCCATGTTGTTTTGCGATGATACGGTCACCAGGGGCTGCCATGTTGTTTTGCGATGATACTGTCACCAGGGGCGTTACGAGTCAATTGTGTCGACGGTTCTGATGGGTCGAGAGCAGTCAGGTGACTTATGAGGTCACAGCTCCTCCCCTATTATCTAAAATAAGGAGATTTTAGGGTACTGTTTTGCGCTGATACGATTACCAGACGGCGCTGCGGGGCAAGGTCGAAGGTCAAAGGTCACCGAGTTTTGTGCTGATACGATTGCCAGTTAGGGTTAGTAACCCTAATTCTAACGTCTGTAGTGAACCCTAATACGGACCCTGTAGGGTTAGTAACCCTAATGAAAGGTCAAAGGTCACCGACCTTTTGTACTTATTCAATTGCCAGTTGGGGTTAGGGTTAGTAACCCTAATTCTGTCGTCTGTAGTGAACCCTAATACGAACCCTGTAGGGTTAGGAACCCTAATGAAAGGTCAAAGGTCAAAGATCACCGACCTGTTGTACTTAGTTAGGGTTAGTTAGGGTTAGGGGTAATTCTGTCGTCTTCGGTTTAATACTGACGATTATGACGCGCTTTTCGAGACGTGTCTGGGTACAGAACCGGTTTCATGTAGTTTTTTTCTTCTTTTCTGGAACGTTCGAACGACGTCATGGAATTTTTCACGCTCACGAAAAGAAACACGATCCAGCATTTTCACCCTGCTAGCAGCCAGAAACCTAGCGGACGAATGTTAGTGCATGCAGCTGGAAAAACGTAGCCGTGCATGTAAGCTATACGACGCATATAGCATCAATGCATTATATCGAGAACTTTTCGACGTGTGTCGTTTCGCGTCGACGCCTATAATGATACGAGTCTGCATAAACACCGCAAGGTCAAAAGGTCAATAGGTCAAGGTAAAAAAAACACCGCCGCTTTCTGGAACGTTCGAATGAAGTCATGGAATTTTCCATAAACACCGCGAAGTTAAAAGGTCAAGGTCAACCCAGTTTTCCCGCGAAATGTGTCAAGACACGACGGTTTGAAGCGGTTTGAACCAGATTTCCGCGAAATGTGTCCAGACACATCGATCCGGTATGTAACATGGGCTTGTGCGCTTCCATTCGTCTTGTCTTTTTGACATTGGTCAGCCACTGTTTCGCATTTCACCGAAATGTGAAATGTGAAATTTTTTAAATGTGAAACTCTCTACGGGAAAAACCCAGAAAAAGTGCATCATCAGCAAACTTTCAGGTTAAATTGTAGGAGGTATGGGTAAATTGTAGGAATTATGGGTAAACTGTAGGAGTTATGGGTAACCTGTAGGAATTATGGGTAAACTGTAGGAGTTATGGGTAAACTGTAGCAGGTATGCGTAAACTGTTACGCTGTTGGTGGACTTTGGCTTGTGCACTTCCACCCGTCTTGTCTTTTTTGACACTGGTCAGTCGCTGTTGGTGGACTTTGGTTTGTGCGTTTCCACTCGTCTTGTCTTTTTCACACTGGTCAGTCGCTGTTGGTGGACTTTGGCTTGTGCGTTTCCACTTGTCTTGTCTTTTTTGACATTGGTCCGTCGCTGTTGCCGGACTTTGGCGTGTGTGCTCCCACTCGTCTTGTCTTTCTCACACCGGTGCTGTCGCTGTTGGTGGACTTTGGCTTGTGCACTTCCACTTGTCTTGTCTTTTTGACACTGGTCAGTCGCTGTTGGTGGACTTTGGCTTGTGCGCTTCCACCCGTCTTGTCTTTTTTGACATTGGTCAGGCGCTGTTGGCGGACTTTGGCTTGTGCGCTTCCACTCGTCTTGTGTTTTTGACACTGGTCAGTCGCTGTCGGTGGAATTTGGCTTGTGCACTTCCACTCGTCTTGTCTTTTTGACACTGGTCAGTCACTGTTGGTGGACTTTGGCTTGTGCGCTTCCACTTGTCTTGTCTTTTTTGACATTGGTTTGTGTAGGTTCAAGGACCTACAACTTTATGTATTTTAGGTCCAAGGACCTACAACTTTATGTATTGTAGGTCCAAAGACCTGCTACTTAATGTATTCTAGATCCAAAGACCTGCTACTTTATGTATTGTAGTTCCAAAAACCTACATATTTTTGTATTGTAGGTCAAAAGACCTACAACTTTATGCATTGTAGGTCCAAAGACCTGCTACTTTATGTAACGTAGGTCCAAAGACCTGCTACTTTATTTATTGTAGGTCCAAAGACCTGCTACTTTATGTACTGAAGGTCCAAATACCTGCTACTTTATGTATTGTAGGTCCAAGGACCTACAACTTTATGTACTGCAGGTCAAAAGACCTGCTACTTTAGGTTTTTGTAGGTTCAAGGACCTACAACTTTATGTATTGTAGGTCCAAGGACCTACAACTTTATGAAGTGTAGGTCCAAAGACCTGGTACTTTATGTAGTGTAGGTCCAAAGACCTGCTACTTTATGTATTGTAGGTCCAAGGACATACAACTTTATGTATTGTAGGTCCCAATACCTTCTACTTTATGTATTGTAGGTCCAAGGACATACGACTTTATATATTGTAGGTCCAAGGACATACAACTTTATGTATTGTAGATCCAAATACCTACAACTTTAAGTATTGTAGGTCCAAGGACCTACAACGTTATGTATTGTAGGTCCAAGGACCTACAACTTTATGTATTATAGGTCCAAAGACCTGCTACTTTATGTATTATAGATCCAAAGACCTGCTACTTTATGTATTGTAGTTCCAAAAACCTACATATTTTTGTATTGTAGGTCAAAAGACCTACAACATTATGCATTGTAGGTCCAAAGACCTGCTACTTTATGTAACGTAGGTCCAAAGACCTGCTACTTTATGTATTGTAGGTCCAAAGACCTGCTACTTTACATACTGAAGGTCCAAATACCTGCTACTTTATGTATTGTAGGTCCAAGGACCTACAACTTTATGTATTGTAGGTCCAAATACCTACAACTTTATGTATTGTAGGTCCAAGGACCTACAAATTTATGTACTGCAGGTCAAAAGACCTGCTACTTTAGGTTTTTGTAGGTTGAAGGACCTACAACTTTAAGTATTGTAGGTCCGAGGACCTACAACTTTATGTAGTGTAAGTCCAAAGACCTGCTACTTTATGTAGTGAAGGTCCAAAGACCTGCTACTTTATGTATTGTAGGTCCAAGGACATACAACTTTATGTATTGTAGGTCCAAATACGTGCTACTTTATGTATTGTAGGTCCAAGTACATACGCCTTTATGTATAGTAGGTCCAAGGACATACAACTTTATGTATTGTAGATCCAAATACCTACAACTTTAAGTATTGTAGGTCCGAGGACCTACAACTTTATTTACTGTAGGTCCAACGACCTGCTACTTTATGTTTTGTAGGTTCAATTTTAAGTATTGTAGGTCCAAGGACCTACAACTTTATGTATTGTAGGTCCAAAGACTTGTTACTTTATGTATTGTAGGTCCAAAAATCTTGTGTTTTTGACGCTGGTCAGTCGCTGTCAGTGGACTTTGGCTTGTGCACTTCCAATCGTCTTGCCTTTTTGACACTGGTTAGTCACTGTTGGTGGACTTTGGCTTGTGCGCTTCCACCCGTCTTGTCTTTTTTGACATTGGTCAGGCGCTGTTGGCGGACTTTGGCTTGTGCGCTTCCACTCGTCTTGTGTTTTTGACACTGGTCAGTCGCTGTCGGTGGAATTTGGCTTGTGCACTTCCACTCGTCTTGTCTTTTTGACACTGGTCAGTCACTGTTGGTGGACTTTGGCTTGTGCGCTTCCACTCGTCTTGTCTTTTTTGACATTGGTTTGTGTAGGTTCAAGGACCTACAACTTTATGTATTTTAGGTCCAAGGACCTACAACTTTATGTATTGTAGGTCCAAAGACCTGCTACTTAATGTATACTAGATCCAAAGACCTGCTACTTTATGTATTGTAGTTCCAAAAACCTACATATTTTTGTATTGTAGGTCAAAAGACCTACAACTTTATGCATTGTAGGTCCAAAGACCTGCTACTTTATGTAACGTAGGTCCAAAGACCTGCTACTTTATTTATTGTAGGTCCAAAGACCTGCTACTTTATGTACTGAAGGTCCAAATACCTGCTACTTTATGTATTGTAGGTCCAAGGACCTACAACTTTATGTATTGTAGGTCCAAATACCTACAACTTTATGTATTGTAGGTCCAAGGACCTACAACTTTATGTACTGCAGGTCAAAAGACCTGCTACTTTAGGTTTTTGTAGGTTCAAGGACCTACAACTTTATGTATTGTAGGTCCAAGGACCTACAACTTTATGAAGTGTAGGTCCAAAGACCTGCTACTTTATGTAGTGTAGGTCCAAAGACCTGCTACTTTATGTATTGTAGGTCCAAGGACATACAACTTTATGTATTGTAGGTCCAAATACCTTCTACTTTATGTATTGTAGGTCCAAGGACATACGACTTTATATATTGTAGGTCCAAGGACATACAACTTTATGTATTGTAGATCCAAATACCTACAACTTTAAGTATTGTAGGTCCAAGGACCTACAACATTATGTATTGTAGGTCCAAGGACCTACAACTTTATGTATTATAGGTCCAAAGACCTGCTACTTTATGTATTATAGATCCAAAGACCTGCTACTTTATGTATTGTAGTTCCAAAAACCTACATATTTTTGTATTGTAGGTCAAAAGACCTACAACTTTATGCATTGTAGGTCCAAAGACCTGCTACTTTATGTAACGTAGGTCCAAAGACCTGCTACTTTATTTATTGTAGGTCCAAAGACCTGCTACTTTATGTACTGAAGGTCCAAATACCTGCTACTTTATGTATTGTAGGTCCAAGGAACTACAACTTTATGTATTGTAGGTCTAAATACCTACAACTTTATGTATTGTAGGTCCAAGGACCTACAACTTTATGTACTGCAGGTCAAAAGACCTGCTACTTTAGGTTTTTGTAGGTTCAAGGACCTACAACTTTATGTATTGTAGGTCCAAGGACCTACAACTTTATGAAGTGTAGGTCCAAAGACCTGATACTTTATGTAGTGTAGGTCCAAAGACCTGCTACTTTATGTATTGTAGGTCCAAGGACATACAACTTTATGTATTGTAGGTCCAAATACCTTCTACTTTATGTATTGTAGGTCCAAGGACATACGACTTTATATATTGTAGGTCCAAGGACATACAACTTTATGTATTGTAGATCCAAATACCTACAACTTTAAGTATTGTAGGTCCAAGGACCTACAACATTATGTATTGTAGGTCCAAGGACCTACAACTTTATGTATTATAGGTCCAAAGACCTGCTACTTTATGTATTATAGATCCAAAGACCTGCTACTTTATGTATTGTAGTTCCAAACACCTACATATTTTTGTATTGTAGGTCAAAAGACCTACAACTTTATGCATTGTAGGTCCAAAGACCTGCTACTTTATGTAACGTAGGTCCAAAGACCTGCTACTTTATTTATTGTAGGTCCAAAGACCTGCTACTTTATGTACTGAAGGTCCAAATACCTGCTACTTTATGTATTGTAGGTCCAAGGAACTATAACTTTATGTATTGTAGGTCTAAATACCTACAACTTTATGTATTGTAGGTCCAAGGACCTACAACTTTATGTACTGCAGGTTAAAAGACCTGCTACTTTAGGTTTTTGTAGGTTCAAGGACCTACAACTTTATGAAGTGTAGGTCCAAAGACCTGCTACTTTATGTAGTGTAGGTCCAAAGACCTGCTACTTTATGTATTGTAGGTCCAAGGACATACAACTTTATGTATTGTAGGTCCAAATACCTTCTACTTTATGTATTGTAGGTCCAAGGACATACGACTTTATATATTGTAGGTTCAAGGACATACAACTTTATGTATTGTAGATCCAAATACCTACAACTTTAAGTATTGTAGGTCCAAGGACCTACAACATTATGTATTGTAGGTCCAAGGACCTACAACTTTATGTATTATAGGTCCAAAGACCTGCTACTTTATGTATTATAGATCCAAAGACCTGCTACTTTATGTATTGTAGTTCCAAAAACCTACATATTTTTGTATTGTAGGTCAAAAGACCTACAACATTATGTAACGTAGGTCCAAAGACCTGCTACTTTATGTATTGTAAGTCCAAAGACCTGCTACTTTATGTAACCTAGGTCCAAAGACCTGCTACTTTATGTATTGTAGGCCCAAAGACCTGCTACTTTACGTACTGAAGGTCCAAATACCTGCTACTTTATGTATTGTAGGTCCAAGGACCTACAACTTTATGTATTGTAGGTCCAAATACCTACAACTTTATGTATTGTAGGTCCAAGGACCTACAACTTTATGAAGTGTAGGTCCAAAGACCTGCTACTTTATGTAGTGTAGGTCCAAAGACCTGCTACTTTATGTATTGTAGGTCCAAGGACATACAACTTTATGTATTGTAGGTCCAAATACCTTCTACTTTATGTATTGTAGGTCCAAGGACATACGACTTTATATATTGTAGGTCCAAGGACATACAACTTTATGTATTGTAGATCCAAATACCTACAACTTTAAGTATTGTAGGTCCAAGGACCTACAACTTTATGTATTATAGGTCCAAAGACCTGCTACTTTATGTATTATAGATCCAAAGACCTGCTACTTTATGTATTGTAGTTCCAAAAACCTACATATTTTTGTATTGTAGGTCAAAAGACCTACAACATTATGTAACGTAGGTCCAAAGACCTGCTACTTTATGTATTGTAAGTCCAAAGACCTGCTACTTTATGTAACGTAGGTCCAAAGACCTGCTACTTTATGTATTGTAGGCCCAAAGACCTGCTACTTTACGTACTGAAGGTCCAAATACCTGCTACTTTATGTATTGTAGGTCCAAGGACCTACAACTTTATGTATTGTAGGTCCAAATACCTACAACTTTATGTATTGTAGGTCCAAGGACCTACAAATTTATGTACTGCAGGTCAAAAGACCTGCTACTTTTTGTAGGTTGAAGGACCTACAACTTTAAGTATTGTAGGTCCAAGGACCTACAACTTTATGTAGTGTAAGTCCAAAGACCTGCTACTTTATGTAGTGAAGGTCCAAAGACCTGCTACTTTATGTATTGTAGTTCCAAGGACATACAACTTTATGTATTGTAGGTCCAAATACGTGCTACTTTATGTATTGTAGGTCCAAGTACATACGCCTTTATGTATAGTAGGTCCAAGGACATACAACTTTATGTATTGTAGATCCAAATATCTACAACTTTAAGTATTGTAGGTCCAAGGACCTACAACTTTATTTACTGTAGGTCCAACGACCTGCTACTTTATGATTTGTAGGTTCAATTTTAAGTATTGTAGGTCCAAGGACCTACAACTTTATGTATTGTAGGTCCAAAGACTTGTTACTTTATGTATTGTAGGTCCAAAAATCTTGTGTTTTTGACGCTGGTCAGTCGCTGTCAGTGGACTTGGCTTGTGCACTTCCACTCGTCTTGTCTTTTTGACACTGGTTAGTCACTGTTGGTGGACTTTGGCTTGTGCGCTTCCACTCGTCTTGTCTTTTTTAACATTGGTTTTTGTAGGTTCAAGGACATACAACTTTATGCATTGTAGGTCCAAAGACCTGCTACTTTATGTATTATAGATCCAAAGACCTGCTACTTTATGTATTGTAGTTCCAAAAACCTACATATTTTTGTATTGTAGGTCAAAAGACCTACAACTTTATGCACTGTCGGTCCAAAGACCTGCTACTTTATGTAACGTAGGTCCAAAGACCTGCTACTTTATGTATTGTAGGTCCAAAGACCTGCTACTCTATGTACTCAAGGTCCAAATACCTGCTACTTTATGTATTGTAGGTCCAAGGACATATGACTTTATGTATTGTAGGTCCAAGGACATACAACTTTATGTATTGTAGATCCAAATACCTAAAACTTTAAGTATTGTAGGTCCAAGGACCTACAACTTTATTTACTGTAGGTCCAACGACCTGCTACTTTATGTTTTGTAGGTTCAAGGACCTACAAGTTTAAGTATTGTAGGTCCAAGGACCTACAACTTTATGCATTGTAGGTCCAAAGACCTGCTACTTTATGTATTATAGATCCAAAGACCTGCTACTTTATGTATTGTAGTTCCAAAAACCTACATATTTTTGTATTGTAGGTCAAAAGACCTACAACTTTATGCACTGTCGGTCCAAAGACCTGCTACTTTATGTAACGTAGGTCCAAAGACCTGCTACTTTATGTATTGTAGGTCCAAAGACCTGCTACTCTATGTACTCAAGGTCCAAATACCTGCTACTTTATGTATTGTAGGTCCAAGGACATACGACTTTATGTATTGTAGGTCCAAGGACATACAACTTTATGTATTGTAGATCCAAATACCTAAAACTTTAAGTATTGTAGGTCCAAGGACCTACAACTTTATTTACTGTAGGTCCAACGATCTGCTACTTTATGTTTTGTAGGTTCAAGGACCTACAAGTTTAAGTATTGTAGGTCCAAGGACCTACAACTTTATGTATTGTAGGTCCAAAGACTTGTTACTTTTTGTATTGTAGGTCCAAAAATCTTGTGTTTTTGACACTGGTCAGTCGCTGTCGGTGGACTTTAGCTTGTGCACTTCCACTCGTCTTGTCTTTTTTGACATTGGTTTTTGTAGGTTCAAGGACCTACAACTTTATGTATTGTAGGTCCAAGGACCTACAACTTTATGTATTGTAGGTCCAAAGACCTGCTACTTTATGTATTATAGATCCAAAGACCTGCTACTTTATGTATTGTACTTCCAAAAACCTACATATTTTTGTATTGTAGGTCAAAAGACCTACAACTTTATGCATTGTAGGTCCAAAGACCTGCTACTTTATGTAACGTAGGTCCAAAGACTTGCTACTTTATGTATTGTAAGTCCAAAGACCTGCTACTTTATGTACTGAAGGTCCAAATACCTGCTACTTTATGTAGTGTAGGTCAAAGGACCTACAACGTTATGTATTGTAGGTACAAATACCTACAACTTTATGTATTGTAGGTCCAAGGACCTACAACTTTATGTACTGCAGGTCAAAAGACCTGATACTTTAGGTTTTTGTAGGTTCAAGGACCTACAACTTTATGTAGTGAAGGTCCAAATACCTGCTACTTTATGTAGTGTAGGTCCAAAGACCTGCTACTTTATGTATTGTATGTCCAAGGTCATACAACTTTATGTATTGCAGATCCTAATACCTGCTACTTTATGTATTGTAGGTCCAAGGACATACGACTTTATGTATTGTAGGTCCAAGAACATACAACTTTATGTATTGTAGATCCAAATACCTACAACTTTAAGTATTGTAGGTCCAAGGACCTACAACTTTATTTACTGTAGGTCCAACGACCTGCTACTTTATGTTTTGTAGGTTCAAGGACCTACAATTTTAAGTATTGTAGCTCCAAGGACCTACAACTTTATGTATTGTAGGTCCAAAGACTTGTTACTTTATGTATTGTAGGTCCAAAAATCTACAACTTTATGTATTGTAGGTCGAAAGACCTGCTACTTTATGTATTGTAGGTCCAAAGAACTGCTACTTTAGGTTTTGTGGGTTAAAGGACCTACAACTTTATGAATTGGAGGTCCAAAGACCTGCTACTTCAAGTATTGTAGGTCCAAAGACCTGCTACTTTATATATATTGTAGGTCCAAAGACCTGCTACTTTATATATTGTAGGTTCAAAGACCTGCTACTTTATGCATTGTAGGTCCAAAAAACACATCTTTTTGTATTGTAGGTCCAAAGACCTGTTACTTTATGTATTGTAGGTCCAAAAACCTGCTACTTTATGTATTGTAGGTCCAAAGACCTGCTACTTTATGTATTGTAGATCCAAGGACCTACAACTTTACGTTTTTTAGGTCCAAATACCTGCTACTTTATGTTTTGTGGGTTCAAGGACCTACAAATGTATGTATTGTAGGTCCAACGATCTGCTACTTTATGTACTGTAGGCCGAAGGACCTACAACTTTATGTATTGTAGGTCCAAGGACATACAACTTTATGTATTGTAGGTCCAAATACCTACCCAAAGCCCTACAACTTTATATATTGTAGGCCCAAAGACCTGCTACTTTATGTTTTGTGTGTTCAAGGACCTATAACATTATGTATTGTAGGTCCAAAGACTTGCTACTTTATGTATTGTAGGTCCAAGGACCTACAACTTTATGTATTGCAGGTTCAAATACGTACAACTTTATGTTTTGTAGATCCAAGGACCTACAACTTTATGTATTTTAGGTCAAAAGTCCTGCTACTTTATGTTTTGTAGGTTCAAGGACCTACAACTTTATGTATTGTAGGTCCAAAGACCTGCTACTTTAGGTTCTGTGGGTTCAAGGACCTACAACTTTATGTATTGTAGATCCAAAGACCTACAACTTGATATTTTTGTGCGCTCCCACTCGTCTTGTCTTTTTGACATTGGTCAGCCACTGTTGGTGGACTTTGACTTGTGCGCTCCCACTCGTCTTGTCTTTTTCACACTGGTCAAGGCGACGGCAGTGGCGGCGGTACGGAAAAAGCCTATCCCCAACCCTAACCCTAACCCTAACCCCAACCTGTTGTCGGTTGTATAACCCTAGATTGCTGCTAAAAGGTGTAACCCCAACCTGTTGTCAGTTGTATAACCCTAGATAGTCTGCTAAAAGGTGTAACCAATGTCAACAAAGACAAGACGTGTGGGAGCGCACAAGTCAAAGTCCGCCAACAGCGCCTGACGAATGTCAAAAAAGACAAGACGAGTGGGAGCGCACAAGCCAAAGTCCACCAACAACGACTGATTTCTTCAAGTTGTATATGACAGTGTCTTGTTTTCTTCAAGTTGTGTATGACAATGTCTTGTTTTCTTCAAGTTGTCACCAACAGTGACTGATCAGTGTGAAAAAAGACGAGTGGGAGCGCACAAGTCAAAGTCCACCAACAGTGGCTGATTTCTTCAAGTTATATATGACAGTGTCTTGTTTTCTTCAAGTTGTGTATGACAATGTCTTGTTTTCTTCAAGTTGTATATAAAAGTGTCTTGTTTTCTTCAAGTTGTGTATGACAATGACTTGTTTTCTTCAAGTTGGTTGACCAGTGTGAAAAATACAAGACGAGTGGGAGCGTACAAGTCAAAGTCCACCAACAGTGGCTGACCAATGTCAAAAGACAAGACGAGTGGGAGCGCACAAGTCAAAGTCCACCAACAGTGGCTGATCAATGTCAAAAGACAAGACGAGTGGGAGCGCACAAGCCAAAGTCCACCAACAGCGACTGATTTCTTCAAGTTGTATATGACAGTGTCTTGTTTTCTTCAAGTTGTGTATGACAATGTCTTGTTTTCTTCAAGTTGTCACCAACAGTGACTGATCAGTGTGAAAAAAGACGAGTGGGAGCGCACAAGTCAAAGTCCACAAACAGTGGCTGATTTCTTCAAGTTGTATATGACAGTGTCTTGTTTTCTTCAAGTTATGTATGACAATGTCTTGTTTTCTTCAAGTTGTATATAACAGTGTCTTGTTTTCTTCAAGTTGTATATGACAATGACTTGTTTTCTTCAAGTTGGCTGACCAGTGTGAAAAAGACAAGACGAGTGGGAGCGTACAAGTCAAAGTCCACCAACAGTGGCTGATCAATGTCAAAAAGACAAGACGAATGGGAGCGCACAAGCCAAAGTCCGCCAACAGTAACTGACCAGTGTGAAAAAGACAAGACGAGTAGGATGAGTGGGAGCGCACAAGCGAGCCAAAGTCCAACAACAGTGACTGACCAATGTCAAAAAGATAAGACGAGTGGGAGCGCACAAGTCAAAGTCCACCAACAGTGACTGACCTGTGTGAAAAAGACAAGACGAGTGGGTTTGGACCTACAATACATAAAGTTGTAGCTCCTTGAACCTACAAAACATAAAGTAGCAGGTCGTTGGACCTACAGTAAATAAAGTTGTAGGTCTTTGGACCTACAATACATAAAGTTGTAGGTATTTGGACCTACAATACATAAAGTTGTATGTCCTTGGACCTACACTACATAAAGTCGTATGTCCTTGGACCTACAATACTTAAAGTAGCAGGTCTTTGGACCTACAATACATAAAGTAGCAGGTCTTTGGACCAACAAAACATCAGGTTGTAGGTCTTTGGATTGTTTTTGGACCTACAATACATAAAGTAGCAGGTCTTTGGACCTACAATACATAAAGTAGCAGGTCTTTGGACCTACAATATATAAAGTAGCAGGTCTTTGGACCTCCAATACATAAAGTTGTAGGTCCTGGAACCCACAGAACCTAAAGTAGCAGGTATTTGGACCTACAATACATAAAGTTGTAGGTCCTTGAACCTACAAAACATAAAGTAGCAGGTCGTTTGACCTAAAATACATAAAGTTGTAAGTCCTTGGATCTACAATACATAAAGTTGTAGGTATTTGGACCTACAATACATAAAGTTGTATGTCCTTAGACCTACAGTACATAAAGTTGTAGGTCCTTGGACCTACAATACATAAAGTAGCAGGACCTACAATACATAAAGTTATAGGTCCTTGAACACACAAAACATAACGTAGTAGGTCTTTGGGCCTACAATACATAAAGTTGTAGGGCTTTGGGTAGGTATTTGGACCTACAATACATAAAGTTGTATGTCCTTGGACCTACAATACATAAACTTGTAGGTCCTTGGGCTTACAATACATAAAGTAGCAGATCTTTGGACCTACAATACATAAAGTTGTAGGTCCTTGAACCCACAAAACATTAAGTAGCAGGTATTTGCACCTACAAAACGTAAAGTTGTAGGTCCTTGGACCTACAATACATAAAGTAGCAGGTCTTTGGACCTACAATACATAAAGTAGCAGGTTTTTGGACCTACAATACATAAAGTAACAGGTCTTTGGACCTACAATACAAAAATATGTATGTTTTTTTGGACCTACAATGCATAAAGTAGCAGGTCTTTGAACCTACACTATATAAAGCAGCAGGTCTTTGGACCTACAATATATATAAAGTAGCAGGTCTTTGGACCTACAATACATGAAGTAGCAGGTCTTTGGACCTACAATACATAAAGTTGTAGGTCCTTTAACCCACAAAACCTAAAGTAGCAGGTCTTTGGACCTACAATACATAAAGTAGCAGGTCTTTCGACCTACAATACATAAAGTTGTAGATTTTTGGACCTACAATACATAAAGTCGTATGTCCTTGGACCTACAATACATAAAGTAGCAGGTATTTAGACCTACAATACATCAAGTTGTATGTCCTTGGACCTATAATACATAAAGTAGCAGGTCTTTGGACCTACACTACATAAAGTTGTAGGTCCTTGGACCCACAATACATAAAGTTGTATGTCCTTGGACCTACAATACATAAAGTAGCAGGTCTTTGGACCTACACTACATAAAGTTGTAGGTCCTTGGACCTACAATACATAAAGTTGTAGGTCCTTGAACCTACAAAAACCTAAAGAAGCAGGTCTTTTGACCTGCAGTACATAAAGTTGTAGGTCCTTGGACCTACAATACATAAAGTTGTAGGTCCTTGAACCTACAAAAACCTAAAGTAGCAGGTCTTTTGACCTGCAGTACATAAAGTTGTAGGTCCTTGGACCTACAATACATAAAGTTGTAGGTCCTTGAACCTACAAAAACCTAAAGTAGCAGGTCTTTTGACCTGCAGTACATAAAGTTGTAGGTCCTTTGACCTACAATACATAAAGTTGTAGGTATTTGGACCTTCAGTACATAAAGTAGCAGGTATTTGGACCTACAGTGCATAAAGTTGTAGGTCTTTTGACCTACAATACATAAAGTAGCAGGTATTTGGACCTTCAGTACATAAAGTAGCAGGTATTTGGACCTACAATACATAAAGTATCAGGTCTTTGGACCTACGTTACATAAAGTAGCAGGTCTTTGGACCTACAGTGCATAAAGTTGTAGGTCTTTTGACCTACAATACAAAAATATGTAGGTTTTTGGAACTACAATACATAAAGTAGCAGGTCTTTGGATCTATAATACATAAAGTAGCAGGTCTTTGGACCTACAATACATAAAGTTGTAGGTCCTTGAACCTACAAAAACCAATGTCAAAAAAGACAAGGAAGCGCACAAGCCAAAGTCCACCAACAGTGACTGACCAGTGTGAAAAAGACAAGACGAGTGGGAGCGCACAAGTCAAAGTCCACCAACAGCGACTGACCAGTGTCAAAAAGACAAGACGAGTTGAAGTGCATAAGCCAAAGTCCACCGACAGCGACTGACCAGTGTCAAAAACACGAGACGAGTGGAAGCGCACAAGCCAAAGCCCGCCAACAGCGCCTGACCAATGTCAAAAAAGACAAGACGGGTGGAAGCGCACAAGCCAAAGTCCACCAACAGCGACTGACCAGTGTCAAAAAGACAAGACGAGTGGAAGTGCACAAGCCAAAGTCCACCAACAGCGACTGCCCAGTGTGAAAAAGACAAGACGAGTGGGAGCGCACAAGCCAAAGTCCACCAAAAGCGACTGACCAATGTCAAAAAAGACAAGACGAGTGGGAGCGCACAAGCCAAAGTCCGCCAACAGCGACGGACCAATGTCAAAAAAGACAAGACAAGTGGAAACGCACAAGCCAAAGTCCACCAACAGCGACTGACCAGTGTGAAAAAGACAAGACGAGTGTAAACGCACAAACCAAAGTCCACCAACAGCGACTGACCAGTGTCAAAAAAGACAAGACGGGTGGAAGTGCACAAGCCAAAGTCCACCAACAGCGTTACAGTTTACCAATACCTCCTACAGTTTACCCATAACTCCTACAGTTTACCCATAATTCCTAAAGGTTACCCATAACTCCTACAGTTTACCCATAATTCCTACAGGTTACCCATAACTCCTACAGTTTACCCATAATTCCTACAATTTACCCATACCTCCTACAATTTACCCTGACAGTTTGTTGACGATGCACTTTTTCTGGGTTTTTCCCGTAGAGAGTTTCACATTTAAAAAGTTTCACATTTCACATTTCGGTGAAATGCGAAACAGTGGCTGACCAATGTCAAAAAGACAAGACGAATGGAAGCGCACAAGCCCATGTTACATACCGGATCGATGTGTCTGGACACATTTCGCGGAAATCTGGTTCAAATCGCTTCAAACCGACGTGTCTTGACACATTTCGCGGGAAAACTGGGTTGACCTTGACCTTTTGACCTTTTAACTTCGCGGTGTTTATGGAAAATTCCATGAATTCATTCGAACGTTCCAGAAAGCGGCGGTGTTTTTGTTGACCTTGACCTTTTGACCTCGCGGTGTTTATGCAGACTCGTATCATTATAGGCGATATGTAGGTGTCGACGCGAAACGACATACGTCGAAAAGTTCTCCATATAATGCAAAGATGCGATATGCGTCGTATAGCTTACATGCACGGCTACGTTTTTCCCGCTGCATGCACGAACATTCGTCCGCTAGATTTCAGTCTGCTAGCAGGGTGAAAATGCTGGATCGTGTTTCTTTTCGTGAGCGTGGAAAATTCCATGACGTCGTTCGAACGTTCCAGAAAAGAAGAAAAAAACTACATGAAACCGGCGCGTCATAATCGTCAGTATTAAACCGAAGACGACAGAATTAGGGTTACTAACCCTAACCCTAACTGGCAATTGCATATGTACAATAGGTCGGTGATCTTTGACCTTTGACCTTTCACTAGGGTTACTAACCCTACAGGGTTCGTATTAGAGTTCACTACAGACGACAGAGTTAGGGTTACTAACCCTTGCCCCAACTGGCAATTTAATAAGTACAAAAGGTCGGTGACCTGTGACCTTTCATTAGGGTTACTAACCCTACAGGGTCCGTATTAGGGTTCACTACAGACGTTAGAATTAGGGTTACTAACCCTAACCCTAACTGGCAATCGTTTCAGCACAAAAGTTTGTGACCTTTGACTTTCGACCTTGCCCTGCAGCGCCGTCTGGTAATCGTATCATCGCAAAACAGTACCCCAAAATCTCCTCATTTTAGATAATAGGGGAGGAGCTGTGACCTCGTAAGTCACGTGACTGCACTCGACCCATCAGAACCGTCGACACAATTGACTCGTAGCGCCCCTGGTGACCGTATCATCGCAAAACAACATGGCAGCCCCTGGTGACCGTATTATCGCAAAACAACATGGCACCAAAACAAGATGGCAGCCTCCATTGAGAGGTCACGTGATATGCAAATGAAGAGTTGTGACGTCATAGGTCACGTGACTGCTCTCAACCCATCAGAGCCGTCGACACATTTGACCCGTAGCGCCCCTGGCGACAATATTACCGCAAAACAGGGGCGATAATAGGGGATGACACGTTGCGCCCTCTGGCGACGGTTTCACTACAAAAGGGTGTAATTTATGAAAATGTATACAAATTTATGCAAATGAGCTGTGACGTCATAGGTCACGTGACGGCTCTCGACCGTAGCGTAGCTCGATCCGTAGCGCCCGTGGCGATAATATTACCGCAAAACAGTGCCTCGGGGGCGATAATAGGGGATGACACGTGGCGCCCTCTGGTGGTGAAACTGCTCTCGACCAATCAGAAAGAGCCCCAAAATATGCCCGTTTGAGCGATAATAGGGGATTATACAGTGGCGCACCCTGGCGACAATAAGCGCACGACGAATCAGAATGCTCCATTTCAAATTTCGACCGATCAGAATGAGCCCCAAAATCTGCCCCAAATTTGATGTGTCAAAAAGACATACTACTTATTGTGTAAATCTATTTTAATGTGCTACGAGTTTGCAGTGTATTAAGATTGTTTAAATGCTTCAACGACCCATTTACTGTGTAATAGCACAATTAATTATAACAGTTAGTGAAGCAATATTGCAATACATGTACACGTACTACAATATCAGTCAAACTCATTGGAAAACTTGCAGACTATATGTGCTAAGAATAAATCCTGATACTTATATATTAATAGACAAACGAAAACCCTTTGCAATAACATCCATTTAATCATAAGCCAGGTAGACATTAGTGATAATGCTTCGGTGCGAAGTGTTTACACGTTTATCATATCTACAGAAAGGGCTAAGTAACCACCCTCTCCTTTCTTTCATTTGGCCGTATTGTTAGCGCTAAACGACTGAAGTGGTGGATGGTGTGTTTTGCATCCAACGTCTTGTCCTTGTGGACATGAGTAAGGGGCAAAATGCCACTCCCGACAAGCGTTCAGTTGTCACCGTGGCGTCGCATGGTACTAAATGACCTGAAAGACACACCTCTGGGCTGAGTAGTTGGAGGAGAAGGCGATCTACTGGACTGTTTCCGTCATACTTCTAACTAGTGGCTCTTCGCTGGCATGCACAATAGTCAAGTTGACGTTGTGTCCTTTGCAGTGAGTGCACATGGCGTCGGGTAGACTCAATCAGCTGTCTGATTCGTGCTTGCGCTCCACGACGGATGCCAGCCAGATTCCGGATGGACCATTCAATTTTTTGAGGTGGATTGGATTTTTGTTATATTTGTTTGCCATATTGATGTGGAAACACGTGTGTACGTGCGTACGGCTATCTACGCACCTGGTGGCGACACCGTTTGTCGCACACACCAGAGCATGGAATAAGAGAGTAAGTTCCATTCTGAAGGAACCGGGATGAATTCCCAGATTCTGGGTATGCATCCGGGGACTTATAGAACCTATAGTTTAACTATAAGTCAAAATTCAAACAATAAAATAAAACGGAATTAATATAATAATATAATAGTACTGTCTTCGTTGCGTATAATGCCTCTATCGGTTTTCGCATGTCGGCGCCACTGTCGAGGAGTGGCCTCATCTCTCACGAACGGGACGACGCCCGACGGCATCTATTGACTGTCAGTCAACTGACTGTCCAACAAATGGTAACAACTGACAAACGAAGCTAAATCAAATGAACTAAATATATCGTCAACATGAATCAATCAGATCAGTTACCAAAATACGGCTTCAGGTCAGACTGAGACCATGTTTACACACAAGTATACTATGTAATTTTGTATGTACGTATTGTGTGCGTGCGAATTTAAACTGACTGACTGACATAATATACGCGTATATTTACACTGTAATATGTACACCTATTTCGGTCTAAATAAATGTAATTATTTCTTTCTTTCTTTTCTTAGTTCTCGGTGAGTTCGCGAAGGCGAGCGAGATTCAGATGAGCGAGATTAGCAACGTGTATATGAATATATAATAATATACGTATATACATATATTATATATATATATGTGTACATGTATATATATATATATATATATATATATATATGTATATGTATATGTATATGTATATGTATATGTATATGTATATGTATATGTATATGTATATGTATATGTATATGTATATGTATATGTATATGTATATGTGTATATGTATATGTATATATATATATATATATATATATATATATATATATATATATATATATATATATATATATATATATATATATATATATGTATATATATATATATATATATATATATATATATATATATATATATATATATATATAATACCACGTATGTACTGGTCTATATTGCCATCAACACGGTTCGTTGGTGAATTCCGTGGGGTTCCAACAGCGATGAGAATACTCTGATGTTTGGTTCTTTCGGTTATTACACAACGGGCCTATACTGCTAAAATGATAATAAGTCAGACAGATTGTTTCGGTAGGAATCAATTACTGGGCCTATTACTATAATGACACTCATCCAATACACACATTGTTAGTAAGGAATGTGGTGTGGTGTATTTATTTTCTAGTAATCGATTCGTGATCATTATTTACTCTTTGGTGTTACAGCTGTTCATGGTATCCATGGTGCCATGTCTACAACAATCACATGACTTGATCTAGGCAACCATGCGACAACAATGCAACATTAACCGCACAATTAATCAATCGTTTCTTAATCAGAACATTTACAAAGAGTCTTGACATAGTAGTTAATATATAAATGCTCTAATCAACAATGTATGTATCTATGAAGGTTTAATCAATTATAGAGTTTTAACCGAATCATGCCGTTGTTCGTTGTTCTTCATCGTAGTTCCTTTTACAAAGAGGTCGGCCGACCAATTATTGTACTGATGCACTGCGTTTTTTCTTTCCTTTTCCATTGCTCGTATCAGAACGTTCGGCCCACCGTACGTTTTATTCCTTGTGATTCCCATTGTGCTGCTAGAAATCTTGCATGTACTATTCTCCCATGCTGTAGCTTGGTCCAGTGGTGTTTGGTTACGTCTCCCTTTGCTTCTTTTAAAGACAAAGTTTCCGCATGTGAGTTCTGGAGCTGACGTTTGTAGGCCCTTCATTTCTGTCAAGAATACTGGCCCCGATATAGCAGGTGAAACTCCCAATTGCCACCCAGGTTAGCGAAGATGACGTCCAGTAGAATCTCTGCCATCTCAAGATAGGTAGTCCCGTAGACACAGTTTGGCTCATTAGTATGCTGCTCGTCATACTCTGCCATCAGTGCTCGGAGGTTTCTTTCATGCAGTGCCTTCGTTAGATCCCTGACAGCTTCACGCATCAAAACAAGATAAGTGGAGCGGTCATTGCCATTGCATTTGCACATAATGCAATTGCTGCAATTACAGTCACTAGTCTGTTCAACATCAAGAAGAGGGGTTGCAATAGGTTTGTCACCTTAACCCCTCTTCTCCACGTTTAACAAACAATATACTATTTACCTCTTCATCATCTTTCATTTCTAGCCCTCCTTCCCTTAGACCATAAGTGCTCCCAAAGAATTCGGCTCAGTTTCCAATCAACTGTTTTCTAACAGCTCGAAAGTATGTTTTCCCCTCCATGATCGCATGAACGCTGTTCTATGTAAACAATCCCGATTCTACCCAAATATTGTCTTGACTATCATTTTCATAGTGCTGACCTGTCGTATTTAGACAGTTGAACAAAATGCGGAGGTCCCATCATCAAAACGACATCTGTTTTACATTGTTCCACGTCAGTTGCTTGCCTCTGACGTACAACTGTTGGTCGATCACTATCGTCGTCTGCTTGTGACTAATCAAGGACCCCTGTTACGAAACAAACTGGTTATGTGCACCACAGCGGTGGACATATCGTCTGCCAAAACCACCTATCATAGCCATTGGCATTTAATCTCGAAAAAAGCTGAAACTATTGGTAGGCTATAACACGTTGAAGGCTGCACGAGATTTTCGACTTTATCGAGGCACCCCATCGAGCTGCATCATGCCGCAATTGACAAACAGTCGGCGGCGAGTTCATTGTACCTTGGTTCATTGGATTACCGCCATTGTCATCACCAGTGTTCCCACAAAACTCTATTCAATTAGAACAAAGCGAAAGATTTGGTGATATTATTATAGCATACGCGCTTTGTAATCACATGCTGTTAGTAAGGACTGTCTCGAGCCATTTCGTGTTTGGCGTACTGCCTGCAATGTATCCGTGAAATTGATATCCGTCTTAAAATCAATATTTATTGACGCGTATGTTTTCCGCTTTGAGAAACTAATGAAATAATTGTGAATGTCTTGCGATAACCTAATGTTTGATAAGCTAATGAAATAATCGTGAATGTATTGCGTTAACCCAGTGTCTTGCGATAACCTAATGTTTCGTTATTGGTGGCACTTGTCATTGTCTAAGAGTAATTGTTGGCCCCGAATTTTGAAGGTTCGGGGGTCAGCTGGCCCCAATATGTTCAGACGAACTCTAAGCCTTGATGCGCATACGCAGAAACAGTTGATTGGAAATTTATTCTGCATTATGTGGCAGCCAATACTCTGCCAATAAAGGCAACATCCCCAAAACCACAAAAATGACAGAATTACGCCGCCTGTGTTATGTTAGCAAATGTGTGTGTGTGTGTGTGTGTGTGTGTGTGTGTGTGTGTGCGTGCGTGCGTGCGTGCGTGCGTGCGTGCGTGCGAGCGTGCGAGCGTGCGAGCGTGCGTGCGTGCGTGCGTGCGTGCGTGCGTGCGTGTGTGCGTGCGTGCGTGTGTAACATATGACACGGTGTTTTCTATGGTTTCGGTCAAGCTAAAATAAAAAGCAAAGACCCTAACAGAAATCATTATCACTGCGCTCAACAAGCACGTGTGTGGCTTGCCTGTTTAGTCCTGATTCCATCGGCCTAAAATTAGATCAGAACATGTGAAAAGAGGAAACTTACTATTTTGGTAGAACGCCACCAAATACCTATGCAAAGGACTTTGTGGAATCAATGTCACGTCCATGTCGTGTACGCAAACAGCAGAAATGATTGCTTTGAGCGGCCATTTGGGAATTATGCAAGTTTAGTATTTGGTCCAGCCTACTATCATCTATATTTTGATAATTATGTTCTTTGGGAGGGGTTGGATAATTACTTACAATAACCGTATATTTGTTGCAATTTTGTCTAGGTCAGACCAGGTATTAACTGCTCTGTATTGCCATCAACACGGTTCGTTGGTGAATTCCGTGGTGTTCCAACAGCGGTGAGAATCCTCTTATATTTAGTTCTTTCTGATACTAAACGACGGGCAAACACGTAGATTGCGTTTGAAATCGAATGCGGCTCTCTGAAACGCATTGTCAATGTGAAAAACAGTCCGAATCGTTTACGCATTAATTTATTGCTAGTTCCAACCACTAAAAACATGGTTGCTAGATATCATAACTAAACACTCTGTTAACCATCAGTTTTCGATTAAATTGTATTTATTGATATTAAAAGCAGAATGCGGAGAGCATAACAAAAACGGTTAAGTCCGACAAGTTATCTGGTAGGCACCCATTACTGGGCCTATTAATGTAATAACACTCATCCAGTACATACATTGTTAGTAAGGAGTGTAGTGTTTTTATTTTCTAGTAATCGATTCTTGATCATTATTTACTCTTTGCTGTGACAGCTGTTCATGGTATCCATGGTGCCATGTCTACAACAATCACATGACTTGATCTAGGCAATCATGCGACAACAATGCAACATTAACCACACAAAGGAATCAATCGTTTCTTAATCAGAACATTTACAAAGAGTATTGACATAGTAGTTAATATATAAATAGTATCTACGAAGGTTTAATCAATTATAGAGTTTTAACCGAATCATGCCGTTGTTCGTTGTTCTTCGTCGTAGTTCCTTTTACAAAGAGGTCGGCCGACCAATTATTGTACTGATGCACTGCGTTTTTTCTTTCCTTTTCCATTGCTCGTATCGGCATCTCATCAAGCTTCTTTCGACTTCCCCATCTTGTGCAATCCTTGATGGGAAAGCATCTTTGCGTTAAAAGTGTTTTCCTCTTCATTCTGTAGCCCATATAACATATGTTTAAGTTTTATGTGATACATCAGAACGTTCGGCCCACCGTACCTTTTATTCCTTGTGATTCCTATTATGCTGCTAGAAATCTTGCATGTACTATTCTCCCATGCTGTAGCTTGGTCCAGTGGTGTTTGGTTACGTCTCCCTTTGCTTCTTTTAAAGACAAAGTTTCCGCATGTGAGTTCTGGAGCTGACGTTTGTAGGCCCTTCATTTCTGTCAAGAATACTGGCCCCGATATAGCAGGTGAAACTCCCAATTGCCACCCAGGTTAGCGAAGATGACGTCCAGTAGAATCTCTGCCATCTCAAGATAGGTAGTCCCGTAGACACAGTTTGGCTCATTAGTATGCTGCTCGTAATACTCTGCCATCAGTGCTCGGAGGTTTCTTTCATGCAGTGCCTTCGTTAGATCCCTGACAACTTCACGCTTCAAAACAAGATACGTGGAGGGGCCATTGCCATTGCATTTGCACATAGATGCATTTGCTGCAATTACAGTCACTACAGTCACTGTTCAACATCATGAAGAGGGATTGCAATAGGTTTGTCACTCTAACCCCTCTTCTCCACGTTTAACAAACAATATACTATTTACCTCTTCATCATTTTGCATTTCTCGCCCTCCTTCCCTTAGACCATAAGTGCTCCCAAAGAATTTAGCTCAGTGTCTCATAGGCCCATGTTTTCTAACAGCTCGAAAGTATGCTTTCCCTTCCATGATCACATGAACGCTGTTCTATTCAAACAATCCCGATTCTACCTAAATATTGTCTAGACTACCATTTTCATAGTGCTCGCCTGTCGTATTTAGACAGTTGAGCAAAATGCGGAAGTCCCATCATCAAAACTATATTTTCATGCTTTTCTGGATTGTTCCACATCAGTTATTTGCCTGTTGTGTATAACGGATGGTCGGTCACTATCGCCGTCTGCTTCTTACTGACCAAGGGCCTCTGTCATGAAACGAACTGGTTATGCGCACTGCGGTGCATGCATTGTCTGCCAAAACAACATGTCTTGCCAGAGCTCCATATCATAACCATTGACAACTACTGACGTGGACAAATCTGAAATGGTTGGTAAGCTACAATGCACTAAACTAACCAGGCTGCCCGAGATTTTCGACTTTATCGAGACACCATGCCGCAATTGACAAACTGTCTGCGAGTATATTGTACCTTGGTTTATTGGTTTTCCGCCATTGTCATCGCTAAAGTGGTCCCACTAAACTATATTCAAATAGAACAACGCGAAAGATTTGGTAATACGATTATTTCATTCGATCTCTGTAATCACATGCTGCTACTAACAACTGTCTCGAGTCATTTATTGTTTGATCTCTGTAATCACATGCTGCTACTAACAACTGTCTCGAGTCATTTATTGTTTGCCGTATTGTCTGCACTCTATCCGTGGAATTGATATCCGCGTTAAATAGATATTTATTGACGCGCTTTTTTTCCGCTTTGATAATCCTATGAAATAATTGTGAATGTCTTGCGGTAACCTAATATTTCGCCATTGCTGGCACTTGTCAGTGTCGTGCTCGTTACTGATGAGTGTTTCTTGTCCATGATTGATTTTTCCGACGCAAATTCAAGTAACTTGATAATTTTTGGTGGAATGGTGGTTCTTCTTAACGGCAGAACACGCCAACTGAGGAATTCGGTGTCCAGCAACAAGTAAACCACCAGAAAGTACGGGCTAGACAATTCATACGAGATTATTGTGTTTGCAAATAGCGTATTATACATATAAAATGGTCACTGCATAATGTCAGCATAACGATGAACACAATTTATATTTTCACTTGATTGTGTGAAGTCTTGAGAGGATTTATATTGTATTGCAATCAAAATATAACGCCGGCCATTAAATGTATTGCGTGATGGAGGACATTAATGTGTTTAAATATAGCAGAAGCCATACAACTAAGGCACGTTCTTGTTTCCAGTTGATGAGCTGCTGTTGTGTGTATTTTGCATAGACATGTGTAAGAAAAAGGTAAAAGCTTAACTGTTTTAAAGAATTTCATTTCTAAAATAACCTATAAATAACATATAATGTAATGTCCTCGTGGGTGAAAATAAAATCACATACTCTATGAGTAAATTTCACGATAACGTTATTAATCGATCTACTGTGTGTTAAAAGGATGCATAGCTAGCAGCTGATCATATGTGACAATGAACATTATTTAAATTAATTTCTGCTGATAAAACTTCACACTCGACCTAGAAACAAACTTGTAATGTTTCTTGTTAATCCACTTGGTATTGGTGTTTCAAAAAGGAGCAATAATTATACAAAACAATTCAATGTTAAAAAAACTGAAAGGACGTGATAAAATTATTACGTTGGATGTATGTTGTTTTGGACAGGAAATGCATTTAGTCAGTTGAGATCGGTTCCAGTTTTAGTCCACCTAACTCGTTTTATTTTATTAGATAGTTAGATTTGTAGTTTACTTTGGCAATTATTAATTATTAACTTTAACAGTGGTTTGGGTCGGGTGTGACGTTTTCATCTGAATGGGTATCAATTATGAATCAATGATAACTCAAAAGGTTGCAAAAAGCAAGTAACTGAGGTCAGTTATCAAGACATTTTAAAACGTGGTCGGAGGACATGGCAGATCACACACGACCTACGTAACGTTTTCTAGCAATTGTATTTTTTTTAACTTTACAAAACATTACATATGTAAACATTTTAATTATAATGTGTTTAATTAAGTGTCAATCGCAATTTAATTTATGTGATAAATTGCTAGTACACGTACTAAATGGATCGACTTTGTTTGTCCTTTTTTCAGATAGAAGCTGTACTACGGCCAATGCATTTCAGTTCTGCCGATAAAATGGGTTATCATACTTTATATAAAATTGTTGTTATTGTTTCTTGTATTAAAGAGCATAGCATGCACATTGACGATTTTTACACGTGAATGTATTCTTGTTTTATAAAATATTTATCACCGAAAAGTTATTTTGTAATATATGGTTAACATATATGAATTATGTAGACCATTCAAGGAAGGTTTGACATAGACGATAAACACAAGACATTTTGATTTCATCAACAACGTTAACGGTATCTTTAATTTTATTTAACAACATAACAGTTTGCGACTAACATAATATCAGCAGCAGAACAAATGCAGGTGCTATGCGCCAATGCAAACTCTGGAAGAGTTTGAAAAGAAAACTCGCACGCTTTAAAATATACCTCGTGTCCGCTGTCATGTTTCGCTGAAACAGTTGATGTTGGTGCACACACACTCCTCACAGTACGTCATATGGAGAAATAGATGCCAGTGTCAATATTTTGACATAGTCCAAAGACAAAAATGCCAATCTACCAACGTTTGTCTTTAACGATCATACTTGGCGATTTGGATCCCGCATGCTGGGCACGTGTGGACGACGTCTTTGCAGCTATCCATGCAGAAGGGAATGAAACAGCAGCCCATGTCACACCTGCAAGTACAAAACATGCGACAACATTAAGTCCAGTCGAACATGAAGCAGCCGCCAGCGTTATGCCTGCAAGTGCAAAACAAGCGGCAGCGTTCAGTACATAACTTGAAGCAGCAGTCCGCGTCAATCCTGCAAGTACAAAACAAGCGGCAGCGTTCAGTACATAACTTGAAGCAGCAGTCCGCGTCAATCCTGCAAGTACAAAACAAGCGGCAGCGTTCAGTACATAACTTGAAGCAGCAGTCCGCGTCAATCCTGCAAGTACAAAACAAGCGGCAGCGTTCAGTACATAACTTGAAGCAGCAGTCCGCGTCAATCCTGTAAGTACAAAACAAGCGGCAGCGTTCAGTACATAACTTGAAGCAGCAGTCCGCGTCAATCCTGTAACTACAAAACAAGCGGCAGCGTTCAGTACATAACTTGAAGCAGCAGTCCGCGTCAATCCTGTAAGTACAAAACAAGCGGCAGCGTTCAGTACATAACTTGAAGCAGCAGTCCGCGTCAATCCTGTAAGTACAAAACAAGCGGCAGCGTTCAGTACATAACTTGAAGCAGCAGTCCGCGTCAATCCTGTAAGTACAAAACAAGCGGCAGCGTTCAGTACATAACTTGAAGCAGCAGTCCGCGTCAATCCTGCAAGTACAAAACAAGCGGCAGCGTTCAGTACATAACTTGAAGCAGCAGTCCGCGTCAATCCTGTAAGTACAAAACAAGCGGCAGCGTTCAGTACATAACTTGAAGCAGCAGTCCGCGTCAATCCTGCAAGTACAAAACAAGCGGCAGCGTTCAGTACATAACTTGACGCAGCAGTCCGCGTCAATCCTGCAAGTACAAAACATACGATTTTTTAGTTTAGTTTTGCCGGATGTGAAGCAGCCGCCAGCGATTTTCGGAAGACAGACACATTCTTATCCACTTATTAACCGACTGAGTTTTTAAATATATAAGACATATAATCGTTAGGATAGATAACCTATTTTGAAGGGAGTTATGTTAACTCATCAAATTAAAACTATGCAGAATAGGCATTCGTGGTTATAGCAAACGACGTGACAAACTATACAATATACATACAAATAGCACCTACCCAACGCAGAACAGCAGAACACACATGCAAATCGCATGTGACCCAATTTCGTGATCAACATTCGTCACTACTGACTGACTGCATGCTGGACAGGTGGAACGTACGGGGCAATCCCCAAACGGCATCACTATCTGGGGGGCGGGGGCGGCGACTTGATGGATGACAACGGTTTCTACAACAAACACGTCTCATGTCATGCACTCGTCGCGGTCATACGTTCAGTCCGTTCGCCTTATAGGTGATACACAAATTAGCGTCGCGTTTGTCTGCGCTTTGTGAGAATGACGATGATCATTGATGAGTACCGATTCTGCGACAGAAATTATCCGAATACATCTTAAAGTAGCACTAAGTCTCCCCTGTTATGCTTGATGCTTGGTTTCCACATAAACATTAGGACATTCCTAACTTACTTTTAATAAAATCAATCAATCATACACCGAATGCCCGACCAATATCACCCGGGATACCGACCAACAAATAAAAATTCTGCAACGAATGCCTTCTACTCGTACAGCCCAGATCTTTCAAACAGTGACGTTGATTTATTGAACAAAACCGAACCTGCGGATAGTCATGATCGCTATCTTTGTAATTATAATGCAGATGGTTTTTTAACACACAGTCTAATTGTGCGTTCAAATACCGTGCACTCACTCCTGACAACGAAATGCATGCCAACTTTAGGTTAGTGCTAAGTAACGCTTAGGAGACGAGGCATCGATTCAGTGGATTTCTGTATAGTATGCTAGCTGGTTGACAGCTATGGTTGCGAGTCGATAAATAACAACTACAATATTAAAAATATAATAAACATGGCGTGTTCTAGCTAATAGAAACATTATAAACATGGCGTGTTCTAGCTAATAGAAACATTATAAACATGGCGTGTTCTAGCTAATAGAAACATTATAAATATGGCATGTTCTAGCTAATAGAAACATTATAAACATAGCGTGATCTAGCTAATAGAAACATTATAAATATGGCATGTCCTATTTAATACAAACGTAATAAACATGGCTTGTTCTAACTAATAGAAACATAATAAACATGGCTTGTTGTAACTAATAGAAACATATACAATCAAAGCAAGTACGTGGTTGTTGCTGCGGTGGAGGCTGCTGCTGCCACGACGGTTGCGGGGGGCCGGGGTATCCAGGGTTTGGGTAAGGTGGGGGTGCACAGCTGCCGTCCATCTTCTACTGAAACAAGGTATACAAGGAGACCAATATTTCTTTGACGGAAGTAGGATTGATCGCTGAACGTCCGGGATAAATGCAGCAACTAAGTAAATGTATTAATATGTTGCTACAACTGTGAGAGAAAAATTAAGAAAATGCGAGTGAACGCAAATACTATTTTTATTGAAAAATAGTTCACATCCGGAAACAAGTTGACCGGTTTTATGTGTAGGGCCTACACTGAATGAATATATACATGTTTGCACGCATTGTCAGAATTTTATTTGTACTTGTAGATGTATACCCAAAGACCCATAAATTAGATCAGTTGTACACTTTCTTTTTCAAAAACATATGTGAAATGCAGAAGCCGTTTTTCTGTCTCTAAGATGCAGTGTATGGGGATTGCTACATTGAATTAATGATACAACAATAAAAGTATGTGTGTGTGTGTGTGTGTGTGTGTGTGTGTGCGTGCGTGCGTGCGTGCGTGCGTGCGTGCGTGCGT